>PVKE010013296.1:0-36812 GCA_004027555.1 Craseonycteris thonglongyai | reverse complement strand
CCCCCCCCCCAGCCCCATCAGAATGGGTGTTCAAAACAGAGGTTGTTCAATTGAAATGTAAAAAGTTACATCTACCATCTGAATATCTGATTTGAGAAATCCTATCCAGAAACCTATAAACATGCGCACGTGCACGCACACACACACACACACACACACACACACACACACACACACAATGTGGTAAAAAAAAATACAGTGAATGTTTTAAGTAAAAAAATGTATTATAATAAGAGACACATTACCATTTGTCTCCCTCAAAATATTCCCCGTCAATTTGGACACACATCCCATCATTCTTGCCATTTTCTGAAGCAGTTCTGGAAGTCCTCTTTCATGAATATCTTTAATTGTATAGTCATGGCTGTCTCAATGTTCTGAATTGATACAGGTCACATATCACTTCTGGTATTACAATTTCTGTCAAATAAAAATATTACAGTGCGTCCTCATTCACCTATTCACCAGATCTGGCACCATGTAACTTTGACTCTTCCCCAAAGTCAAAATGACCATGAATGGTAAACATTTTGAATCAAGTCAGGATCTGGAAGCAGCCACACAGCAGTGCAACTAAAGACACTCATGAAAGAGCACTTTCAGAACTGCTTCAGAAAGTGGCAAGAACAATGTGATAAGTGTGTTCAAAACAACAGGAATATTTTGAAGGGGGTTAATGGTAACGTGTCTTTTACTGTAATAAAGACTTTTCTTAATGTAAACATTCATTGCATTTTTATTACACCTCATAAACATGTGTGTGTGTGTGTATATATATATATACCGGTACACATATATATACATATATGTGTGTGTGTATAGTATGTCCATATTATATGTGCAGTATAAAAGGTAATTTGAGCTAATGATTAGATAAGAATGAACAAAAATAATTTTCAGTCTCCATAACTTTAATCTGATTGTCATCAGGCATTTCAATTAGTAATTCCAACAATATATTTTACCCATTGGGCCCACTGGGTTAAGCAGCATCGTTCAGTTTAAAGTGTGCAAGTTTTCTCTTCACACATATTTCTGTAACTCAATATTATCAAAGTTGTGTTTTTAAAGCAGCAAATACATTTGTACTTATTTTACTTGAACATGAGACTAATTCTAATTAATTGTACTTAAAATGTATACATTTTTACAAAAGGACTAGCAGATATTAGCCCTAATGAAGCCCCTGTGGTATGTCAGGCCAACCAGTGACTATTACCACATGTCTTATTTGGCCTTCAGATTTTCCCTCTGTCACAACACGCTATTGCTAAGTTAATTATAATGTAGAATTCTCATTAAGTTTATGTGCATGTGTTGCCTTGCAGTCTTCAAAATGTAATCATAACTTTTAAAACAAAAATTTCCATTTTAAGAAAACGGTATTTTCCATTAGAGTTTAATAAATTAGAAATATAAAACTAATGTTTTTTTACTGCTTTTCAAATATAACAACAAAAATTTCTAACTAATGGAAAGCCATTTATGTCTCAAATGAAAACAACATATGCCACATTTCAGCCCCAAGACAATTTTTATGACCAAGTCACCAGATTCTGGAGAGTAATTCTTATGGTAAAAATGTTGTCATTTTTCTAGTATACACATAGTAGTTCCAGGGATTTTGTCACATTTATTACTTTTGTTAATAATTTGGAGCCTCAAAAATGATTCTTGATTTTAATGTCATGATATCTCTTAACATGTCTTTATGTCTTCTATTTTATTAAATGTATCTGCTTCAAGATCTTTTTCCACTGCTAAGATTTATGCATCTAGCTAGAAATAAATACACACTAACAAAAGTAGTGCTTCTAAGGCTACATGGCTTGATAGCTTCACTCAGGAAACAATTACATCAAAAAGATTAATATTCTCCTTAATTTATTAATAAAAATTAGGTATCTCTATTTACTTATTTAATAAGTAACTAATAGTTAGCTGTTGCTCTTTTTGTCATTCTTAAATTCTTTGCTGATCATCCAGTTGATCTGCAACCTCATTTAGGAGGAAAAATGAAATCTGGCGAACACTCATTACACTTAATGAATACTTATTATATATCAGACTATTCTAAATGCTTTACATTTATTAATTCATTTAATCATCACAATTCTCTGGGATAGCTACTATCATAGGTGAATAAACAAAGGTATATTTCCCCAAGAGATCATAACTGGTAGGTAGTGAAGAAAATAGTCAAATCTAGGCAGCTGAATAACAGAGTTATGCTCTTAGGCACTTTACTGCACCACTTCACATATGAGAAAACAGGAAAATACAGAACACTTTCTCTGAAATAACAGTCTTCTGCTCCTTAAGTACAATTTATATACTTAGGTCCTGTGACCTCTCTCACCTATCTCTACACTCTTTCTACTTTAAATTTGCATGCATCTGTACTCCCACCACTTTCCCTAGAAGTCCTTCTAGCTCAAGGATGTGTAAATAGAATAGTAAATTCCAGGATAGCTTTAATTCTCTAATTCAGGTAGGTGAGGGTCAAACCTTTCGTTTCCCACAGAGTTTTTAATACTGGCAAATGAGAACTCACAACTCCATTTGACATATGAAGAACAAGGAAGATTAATAGTGGATTAATAAAATAGGGTGTGAAATCCAATCTTGAAAGGAATAAATAACTGAAGAGATTAAATGTTTGTGTCACATAGTACTGATTCTTCAAATATTTCATTGAAAAATAACATAACTAAAAAGTTTATGGGTATTGACTACACACAGTTAGACAATTTTTCTGATTTAAAAATCTGGCATTTCTACTATGCCATAGAGCTTTACTTTACTTTCTTAAAATTATAATGACAACATTAAGCATTTAAGGCAATTCTTTTTAGTTAAAATTTTAGCAATTATATTTCTTATTAGCACTAGTTTATAGCTAAATGTATTAACTCATAAAATTACTTTAACTCTGATTTAAATAATTTCTTTTATTTAATATGTAATTGAAAATGAGAAATTATTTTTCCCAAATAGTCTGCATCAAGAACTATTTGAGGGGGAAAAAAAAGTGTTTATTTTCAGAGGAAACTGTCCACACATTGAATCATTTATCTATTAATTAAATAAATGTTTATTGAAAACTTAGCTATTTGGCAAATATTTTTACTACAGTGAAAAAACATGTAAGGAGCCTACCCTGATGAAGCTAGCATTCAGGTGGGGGAGACAGACTATTACTGAATATATACTGAATATATAATGTAAGGTGTTAAATGAATATATAATATAAGGTGCTAAAAAGAAAGTTAAGAGAGCTTAAGGGAAGAAAGTAATGAGGGTAGGTGTTATTTTATATATGTTGTATAAGAAGACTTTTGGGGGAAGAGAAACTTAATAAATCATAAGACTACTTGGGAGTAGCATTGACTGAAGGAACTACAAATGTCAAATCTGAGAGGCAGGAGAATGGAATGTGTCTGCTGTTGTCATACATTTAAATGATGATGGAGAAAGAAATTGCTCTCTGAAAAAATATAAACTGAAAAAGGAATTAAGAATAAGGAAACTTCATGAAAATCTGTTCAACTGTGAAAACAGAGAATGTAAACAGTCATTGGTACCACAAACTGGATCACCCAGGCAGGTAGCTAAGCATGACTGAAGGTCACCACATTGAATATTTAAAAGGCACCAAAGTAATAGGTTGGGAATCAGGTGGAAATGCTTAATACCAGAACAGGGAGGCAAGAGCTGAGAGAATGCAGAAGGAAATGAAGTTCTAAGATCATGGGGCTGCCATTCGGTGGGCTTGAAAGTAGTCCAACCCACATAGCTGAGAGCCACACAAGACTGGAGGTGCACCTGGCTGAGTAGCAGATGCTGGAAAGAGCCTTATTTTTTTCTTACAGGGGGTACTTAGCCCCAGTGTAGCACTTGAGCAATGTGAAACTTTCTCTCCTTCTGAAGTAGTTATACTCTTGATATTTTGGCTTACTTTGCCCCCAACTCCAACTTTGCATTGTGCTCTCATCATTACCCTGTCTACCGGTCAAACAGACACTTATATGCATTCTTAACACATGTAGAGAAAAGAAAAAACTCGGTGTGTTTGTGGAAGAAAAATTAGCGCAGTGTGTCTGGAAGACAATGAGTAAACAGGAGTTTTAGGAAATAACGTTATATAAGTAATTGAGTAGCCAAGACCAAATGCTGTAGAGTTTAAGTAGAGCAGCCAGGGCCAAATAGTACAGACTTTGAGACTTTGGATTTGAGGGTTAATGTGATGAGAAACAATTGGAAAGTTATCAGCAGGGAAATAAAGAAATCTGTCTTCCATTTTAGAAGGAACATTCTGGCAGTTGTGTGAAGAACAGGATTTACTAATCAAAAAAGGAAAACTGGAAATAAGTTAAGTAGTTATCTAGATAAGAGCTTATAGAAGATTAAACATCACTGAACCACGGTCATTATAATAAATGGTCAGATTATGAATATGTTTTTAAAAATAGAGCCAAGAGGATTTCCTGATGGACTGGTTCATGAACCAGTTTGGTTCTCAGCCTCCCCCAGTTTGGCCCCTGGCTTGAAGGTGTGCACCTCCCATGCAGGAGTCCCCTGGCCCAGTTACGGTCCTGTGCAGCCCCTGCCCACCTTTGTGGAATAAAACCATGTTGAAAACTGATGAAGTACAACTATGGAGACTGCTCTGGGTCCTCCCCCTTCTCTCTCTCTCTCTCTCTCTCTCTCTCTCTCTCTCTCTGTCTGTCTTTCTCTCTCTGTCAAAACAATAAACTAAATTTAAAAAATAAATTTAATACAAGAATTAGTTAAGATATTTAGAGTAAATGTTGCTTCAACACATATCAAATGAAAGCTCTAAAACAGAGATCAGCAAACTTCTGTAGAGAGCACGATGGTAAATATTTTAGGTTTTTCAGGCCAATCTCAACTTTGTCACTGTAGTGCAAAACCAACTATACACAACTGGTAAGCAAATAGGTGGCTGTGTTCCAACAAAAGTTTGTTTACAAAAAGAGACTATAGGCTAGTTTGACCTTTCAGCTTAATTTGTTGATCTTTCTTTTTGAAGAAATACAGAGGAATTTGTGAGGAAGCAACATTTCTGAGAGGTAAAAGAATTTTGTAGGAATGAAGAAATTCATTAGTACTCCCTTCAAAATGACTCTCTGAGAGCTAAGCATGAGTAATAAAAATAAATCAACACATAGAAACATTAGAGTATAATTGCAAAGTATCAAAGATAAAGAAAAGAATCTTAAACACTGCCTGAGGAACAGAACTGAAGACTTACAAAGAAACAATAATATACCTGCAGCAATCTTCTTATCACTTCAATCATGCCAGGAGAAAATGGAATAATACATGCAAATCTTCAACCAAAATCTAAAATTTGTTACACTATCAATATTATTCTAGGAAGGCAAATTAAATCACCTTATAACGAAAAAGAGAAGACATCCTGCTAGTATTAGACACACACTAAAATGCATAAACGTCAGCAAGAAAATCCAATAAGGAGTGAAGGAAATGAGATAAAAGACATACAGTGGATTCTCATTCTCAGTAGTTGTATTCTATAAAGTCAAGATGAGCTATTAGTTTAGGAATACCAAACCACTGCTATGAGGGAAAATATACATGTGTGAGATTACATACACACATAGATTACATACTTAGATCTTAATTATAGCTCATTTTAGTAGATTCTGTTTTCTTTATTTTACAAAAAAGGAAAACAAGGTTCAGAAGTGTTAAGTGACTTGCCTGACTGAGGCTACCCCACTAATGGGTACCAGAATTAAGACTGGAACCCCATCTGACTCTGAGCCAGAGCTTCCTGTCCTACACTGCACTGCCTCTCAATCCTCTGGTCATCTTTGTGTGAGAGCTAAAACAAGAATGCAGGCTTAGCCTGTTTGACTTCAGCTACAAATACGTGTGTTGGTGGACTCAGATTTTCCACCATTAATCACATGTTCACAAAGGATTGTGAAAGCTGGGGGTTTGGATTTAGGGTTTACACATAAGTTTTAGCAAGTAGGTGAATTAATGAGATCTGGAACTAATAACAATGGATGGTTTACTTATCTACTGAAGTTTATTCAATTATATCAATATATTATTATTTATAAAACAAATATGATTTATTTTGTTCTTTAAAAACATAAACTTAAAAATTCAGGCAGAAAAATAAGATATTAATAGAAGGGCATTGTTCATGAAATAATTTGATTATGTTAAGTTCTGTATCTCATTGGGGAATAAATTAGAGATATCAAGTTATGCAGAAAAGAATTAACACGTCAAGTCTGAGACTACTAGTCTTAGATACTTGAAAGGTTGACCATTGGCTGTTGTCTAGGTACTATCATTTTAGGAAGGTTCCTACCATTCCCTAAGTGATACAGTAGCTCAGTGAGCCCAAAGCGTTTGTGCAAACAATGTGATTTGTGCTGAACACTCTTTTCTCTTCTGAAAGTCTGGCACTTTGATACATCCTTGTCAGAGGTGACTGAGTCTAAAAACCCTGGGCACCGAGTTCCTAATGAGCCACCCTGGTATATGTTTCACTCATGTTGTCACAACACACAACTGGAAGAATGAAGTGATCCTGTGTGATTTCACTGGGAGCGGACTCTTGGAAGCTTGTGTCTTGTTTCCTACAGATTTTGCCCTGAGTGCATTTTCCCTGACTCTGCTTTGCATCCTTTTGCTGTAATGTCAATAAATCATACCCATGTTGTGACTATATCATAAATGTTCCCAGTGAATCACCAAATCTGCAGGTGGCCTCAGGGACTACCACACACAAATAATTTGGGATAGCTTAAGAAACATTTATTTGTTAAAATTTTATAGTTTTGGGGAAGCCGGGATGACTCAGTGGGTTGGGCGATCACTTTGCAGCTCCAGGGACCGGGGTTCGAATCCCAGCCCTGGCCCGTGCGGAGCCATGTGCTGAGCTGGGAGCTCCCCTAGTTCGGTTCTCTCTACTGTCTCTGTGTGTGTGTCTCTCTCTCCTCTGTCAAAATAAATAAATAAATAAATAAAAATATATTAAAAAGAACTCATTAAA
Organism: Craseonycteris thonglongyai; assembly: GCA_004027555.1. Classification (NCBI taxonomy): domain Eukaryota; kingdom Metazoa; phylum Chordata; class Mammalia; order Chiroptera; family Craseonycteridae; genus Craseonycteris; species Craseonycteris thonglongyai. The sequence goes on along the minus strand of PVKE010013296.1, from coordinate 29,752 downwards.
AAATTTTATAGTTTTAGTGGGTATTGCTTTTTAGTTATGAAGGAATATCTACTAAAGGAATTTCTTTCCCACCATAAACAAATATAAAATAAATAAAATATTTAAGGCATTTCACTTTTTGAGCACTAGAAAATAGGCAAAGCAGGATCTCATATTCCATCAGAGAAGAAAAAATATGAGGTGAACTGCACATTTTCCCAGTTATCCACCTAGCAGATTTTTCCCTCTCATGGCACAGGGAGCTCAAGTTCAAGTGTGGTGGCAGTCTCATTGAACTGAGAAGCAAGGACTTGATCAAGGCTGCTGAAGCCATTAAATTTGTAAATTGGGGCAGTAGAAAACAGTGAGCTGTGTGGGGTGGGCAGATATCTGTCCTTTTTTTTTAAGATTTATTTTTATTGTTTTTGACAGAGGGAGAGAGAGAGAGATACAGAGATAGAAAGAAGGGGGGGGGGGGCCAGAACAGTCTCCATAGTTGCTCATCACTGGTTTTTCCACATAGTTTCATTTCACAGGTAGGTGTGGGCTGCACAGGGCAGGAACTGGGCTGGGGTCTCACCCCGGTGAGATCTGAACTGGGGGTACTCCCCAGTTCAGCATATAGGTCTGCATGGGCTGGAGCCAGGATTCAGTCCTTGGTCCCCAGGGCTGCAAAGTGAGCACTTAACTCACTGAGACATCTTGGCTTCCCCATGATATCTGTCCTTTTGACAGGGAATTAATAAGTGTTAAAGGTATTGGGAAAAAATAGAAAGGGAGGTTATTGTTATGTAACAGATTATGACGACTCATTGCCAAACACAAAAATTATTGTTCAGAGTTCCTAGAGTACACATACTCATGGTTCCTAAGCATTAGGGCTTAGCCAGGAAAAGAACTAAAAAGAATAGAATGGAAGCAAAAGAATAAAAAAATGAACCCTGATACACCCTGATAGAAAATTTACAAATATTGAAGATGCCAATTTTTAATAAGTCATAATCAACATGGGAGAAAGGCCTGCAGTTAATTAAGTGGGAAGTTAATACATTAAAAAGTATTATCTTTTGATTACATTTTCTATATGACTTTATAGTCAGACACTAATATTTCTGTCTCATATTTTATGGAATTCTGTCATTGTCTATTTCTTATAATTAACAACCATCCATATAACATATTACAATAAAATTTGTTTAAAATATACCAGTTTGTTAGTAAAGCTACTCTCCTCCTACACTATCTTCACCCTTTCTCTTGAACTCAAACCCAAAGTGTCTAATATTATGTATATATCCACAAACTGTTAAGTTTAATACATTCAAAATATACTAAGTACCTTCCCTAAATCTGATATTTCTCTGCTTCCCTTTGTGTTTAATACAAGTTGATACTCATAGTACCTACAACTCAAGACCTTGGAGCCACCTTTGAAGACTCCTTGCTTCAGATTTCCCACCCTACCCAGCTCAGCATCCAATTAGTTGCCAAGTCATGTAGACGCCATTCTGTACTCCACAATCCTGACAGATTAATGTTCCCAGCACAGCTCTAACCATATCATTTCTCCGCTCCCAAACCACCCTTCACCTAGTGCATATTACTTTAATTGAAGGGGAGCTATGAAAAATAGTCTCATATACTAAATTTATACTCCTAAATATAGCAAGGGTAGTATTGGTGCAGGAACCTTGCTTGAATCATCACAGTACTTTATATTCAGTAAAGCACTGTGTACTAATAAGCCACTAATGAAGTCCAGTAAACAAATTCAGTTACAACACAAAATGGCAGCAGTATAAATAATGGCAGTCTATTTAAAAGGTAAATAGTAAATTTTTTACCCAGCAGACTAAGGTTTCTAGGTTCTCAAAATCATCAAAGATACATTCAGATTTTGTGTGTATGCTTGTGTATGCATGTCTATATGGAGAAAAAGAAAGAGAAAATTTCATTTATTTTTAGTAAGCTATTTTGTTTACAGCAAAAACCACTGGCAGAAATACTTTGATTTAAGAAGACAACATATATATCACCAGGCAAATTCATTTGGGATAAAAGGGTTGCTCTCTCTATAATAAAATTTTTAATTCACCAGAACTATAATATATACTCTTAATTTTATCATTGTAAAGTCATTCTGCATTAGTGTTCCATGTTAAATAAAAGGAGAGAGAGAAAAATATAAGATAGGAAAAAAGCTACATTTCTGTTTATTTATTATTATTATTATTATTATTTAGAATATCATAAAGAAATAGAAATTTCTTTAGGAGTAAATTATATTTGGATTGATGCTAATTCACATCACAGTGTTCATGTCAACTGAGCACTCCACACCACTCAGCAATAATTTTACTTATTTTTTTTAGCTCCCCGTATACATGCACCACCACCACTTGCCTAAAGCTACCTATATAAACTATAATTCCTTAACTTCTTTGCTATTTACTTGGGAAAAAAAGTGATATATCCTGCACCAGCATCCTCAATTTACTGCCATCCTTCCTCCAGAAAATTACACACATTCACTTCTTTTCCTTCTTCCTATAGATGAGCATAAGGTATTCATCCTAATTGAGATCAATCTCCCCTGAGTTTTTTGTTTGTTTGTTTGTTTGTTTTTTGTTCAATGTAGACTGTATGTTAAACTGAGAGTCTGTGTACGTTTATCCAGCATCTACCAATCCTCATGATTAACTGAGAGTCTATTGTAACTTCATTCTTATAGAGAAAGTAATACATAAATATATTACAATAAAAATTTAAAACTACACTGTGAAAATAATACCCACGTAAAACAACACTTTTACATTGATTCCGAGTGCTCCTTTCCTAACAAGTTGTTTGAAAACTTCAAGAAATTTAATAACTTTTTACACTAATGAAAACATTTCTTTGTGTCTTTTAAGAGCTAGTATGCGCAACTCTTACTATACCTTCAGCCCCTCCTTGTTTTTTTCCTTCACACTTGACCCTTAAATCTTTGTCTCAGTCTTCTGTTCTGCCACTATCATTTCTTCCAAAGTTATAGACTCTCACTGAAATATATACGTTGTCTTGGTTTTAAAAGCCATATATTCCACCTATAAGTGAAGTCATATCGTTCTTGATTTTTTCAGTCTGAATTACTCACTTAATATGATGATCTCAAGGTCCATCCATGTTGCCACAAGACATATACAAATTTTTATCTTTAAGCAAGTTTGAGTTTATGTAAAAGTAGTAAATCCAGCTCTTACTGAGTATGTACTTTTATGATGTACCTAAATTCTACAAATTCATCCTGTCCAAAATTGAATTCATCTTTAGGAAAGGCCTTAGATTGTTAAAATCACAGGCTGTGGCTATCCTGAAATGGTGATTTTGGGCAGTACAGTACCCTCAAAAAATTATTAGGTTTCTATTTTATTTTTACCTTGTCATTTTCAAGTACCTACAAACATGGATGTGTCCTAAACAGCCAATAAACCTTAAAAATCTTATCTTTAACCTGCAGACCAATATATCTATCATCTGCTTCTTTTGTTTAATAGCCATTAATTACATGCACTTTAAAAGTCTCAGACTTAGTGGGAAAGTAATAGCTTAATTTTATTTTTTGCTACTTTGGATCCCAATTAGATTGGGATCTAATAACCTGCTAAGGCTGAGACTTCTCTGCCTCTGCAAGTATCAGTTTCAGACTGCAGTAGAAAAGTTGGCAGTGGTTGTTTTTCAAGTTTTGTGGTTTCAATTTACATATTCAGGAAACTTTAAAAGGCTGGGTTTTCTGAACTTTCTGCTTTCAGACCGGCTACCTGTAGTCTCAGTTTATCCATTTCTTGTAGTTCATTGGTAAGATCACTAAGAGACAATCATTACTGGGGAATCTTTTTAATTTTTTCATAATTAAGCTAATGAGTCACATAAACGTCACCCAGCACCAAGTTCCCCTGACTTTGAAAAAAGATAAAGGACAGGAAATGATAGAACATGCAGAGCAAGGGCCCAACAGAAGCCTCATGACATAAATTCCGGTTTCCCAGTCATTTCTTCCTCAGGATATACACATGCTTATGAGAGATGATGCTGAATGTGGGTGGGAAAATCCAAACCAAGAGAAACTATTTGCTCTAGGGTACTTTTGTCTTGGCTAGTCATGCTGTTCTTTGGGCTTATACAACTAACTAGTCATACTTATCCTCCAAGTGTTCTTGATTGTCGGGTAACATAACCTCCTCGGTTTTATTACACTAGCCCCAATCCTCTAAGCAGATTTATCTAATCAATACAAGATGATTACTAAATCTCAGCAAGGAAGTAAAAAGCTTGACCTAATTTTCTTTTATCTTAAATCAAGTATAGATAATCTAATAACAATTTTTTGAGTTAATGTTGCAAGAGAATTTGCCAAAAGTCAAGTCATCAGATGAAACTTGAGAAAGGGCTATAGAACCAGCCATTAATTTTGTTCTTCCACCATTTCTCTTAACTCTCTATTTCAGATTAGCACACAGTCCATATCCAGCATGCAGTGCAATAGTAAAATCCACTAGCCAATCAATATTCTTAAAAAGGATCACACATTTTGCACTTGAATACCTGTATCTTTCTGCTCACTTCCTTATTACCTCCAATCAGTAAAAACCATACATATGCGGTGTGCTCTTTCTGTACTGTCCAAATACTCCACCATGAAAAAAAAAATACCATTGAAATATATATTTTAACAGAATTATATAGAATTTTGTGGATAAATTTGTGAGAATGTCAAGAAATCATTAAATATATAGATTTCTCAAAGAGGGAGATGTTTAATGAGAAGCTCTTTCTCCTTTATATATGTATACAGAGTATATCGGTATATGTGTGTATGCAGAATCTATGTACATGTATTCATATATACATATATAGAAAGTAATTAAATTTATATTTAATATGCATAAATATATACATACAAGTACATAGATGTTTCACTTTTCTCAACATAAACACTACTCTCGAAATAAAAATTTAGTTTTAAAGATTGTGTTTTTTTAAAAAACTAAAATCAATTCTCACTCCTGAGATTTTATTTCTATAATTACTTAAATTATGGCCTCATAATTGTTTTTATACTCACATGAAATATCTATTATCTTTTTTCTGATTTAACACTCTACTATGTCTATTTGTTTTTTCTACTTTATTGAACTTACTATCATTTGAGCTGTTCTTATTAATTAATAGCATTTGGAATTTGTTCAAAGTATATATTTTCTTTTACTATAGAAGAAAGACACTGACATTTCCTTATATGAGCTAAGATTTGATGTGGGGAACAGAGAAATATACCAAAAATTAGATGCAGAGGGATACATGTATAAATGAGAGAGGTATGTGTACCTGACGTGGACTGGATAGAGGGTAATTCCAGAGAGAGGAGAGAGAGTAGTAAGAGGGATGCTCCTGATATAATGTTTAGAATTCTATTAAGCAAAATGTATACTGGTTCCATTATAATAAAGAGACTGCCAAGATTGTTCTATATTGAAAGCCTCTTAAGTACAACATTTTTAAATTCTAACTTTGAGAAAGAGAAATAACATTTGAATAGCACTTTCAGTTTTTGTTAGAATAGGTACTGAAGTCTAGGTGCAGTTTATGACCAACATAAGTTCATAAATAAATCAGTTTTTGAATGTCATGATTTTCTAGTTTTGAATATGTCAAGACACTTAAATATTTCAGCCTTAGACAGAGTCCTAGTTTTTTTCTGTAATTATTACCAAATTTGCAATAGGCAGTGATTAAATTGTGTTCTTTAATTTTGCTCTGAATATTGGTATTATAATTTGGTTTCAATTAAGATCCCAATTTATTCAGATAGTTTTTAATTAGAAGGGTGAGAAAGAACTGGAGGCTATATTCTCTGCATCAACAGAAAAAAAATGTATTATTTTTACAGTCAAATCACATAATACCATGTGAATAACAAAGAAAAACTCCTATGTTTAACATAGAAAATATTATTTTTTGGATTATTTATTTAACTTTGCCTTAACTGTCTACACACATGTTGAATAAGAAATATAAAATATAATATATGATCTGAGATGGAGCACATAGAGTATAATTTAATTGTTGAGTGATTGCACTGGGGAAAACTGATGATTAGGATACAAGGATGCATTTTTATTCTAGGTTGTTGCTCTTTTGCCTGCACTCTACAGATGATTGGAAACGTTTTTCACATGAACTTAGATATGTATCAACAGAACTTTTTTATGGGAGGAAGAAAAAGACTACCTATCACTGGCTCAAAATGTCTCAGAATTGGCATTTAAACCCTGTACGATGGCTTAACTAAGTAACATGGAGAAAGGAACTACAGGAAAAGCTTATCAGAAACTATAAATTGTGTCAAGATAAATCTTTGAATGTGGTTGACACTTTTGCCCATCTGTTTAAACTAGTTGAAAATGTTTTGTAGGTCACAGTGACCTTGATGAATTAAATCTTAAAATAATAGGTTGTGAATTTTTTTTCTCTTTAACAGCAATTTTCTTATTAACACAAATGTGACCTATTTAAAGAGGAACAAATTACTAAGAAAAAGAAGACTATTTTTCAAATAAGTTACCTAAAATAGTTAAAAACAAACTTTAGGAAAAAGTCTTAGTAACTCTTGAAGATAAAGTATTTTTTCCCAACTAGGTTTTCATATTTATGGTGGGGGGCGGAGGGTTAGTATGCTGAATACTAATTTATCAGATAAATAAAAAATACATCTTTAATATTAGTATGCCTACAATTATAATTGGGAGATACACTAAAATATTACTTATTATTTCTCTAAATTTCTAATGTGACTATTAATCATGTTGTCCTTTGTTTTATCTAGCAATCCCATTTTGAGGGAATAAAAACATAATAACCTTTATTGTGGTGGTACGTGTACTTAGAACTATTAATATAATAAAAAATATATTGTCCACATTCACTGTTGTAGTTTTTAGTTTTATTTATTTTTATTATCAAGACTAACTGAAATTTATATGACTGAAAAGTAGGAGGTTAAATGTTTAAAAATTCCCTTCCAAATAAGGGGATATTAATTCTATATGGGGATGTTAGCTTCCATAACTATAAAGTCAATAGAAGTATTATTATGAGGGCAAGCTGGTAAATTTTGCCTCCACATAAACAGAAAATGAATGGAAAAAAGATCTTTTAATGAAATAAAGAAATATACCTACCAGTATATCATTTATTTTCACAGCTGCATAATTATTTTTCTACAAAATTACCACGCATTTTAATAAACTTCTGAGACCTTGATGAAGCTGATCACTTTTAGTCATACGCCTTCCATTTTGTGGTTTATCATTCAAATCTGCTCGCCTCACTTGATCTTTGAACTGCCTTACCCAGCATCTTACTGTACACACATCAACACACTGATCACCATAAATGGCTTGCATTCATCTGTGAATTTCAATTAGACAAAATTTTTCTGCTGTTAAGAATTAAAAAAAAAATGAATTCAATGACAGCATAATGTTTGAACCAAATATTGAACACTCTTCCATTTCAATGTGCACTGGATGAAAAATGTAAGCATTTCTGTGTGCAAGGTCAAATATGATGGAGGGGAGTTACCATGTGATGGAGGATACAGAACTGGCTATATCCAGATATGTCCAATGAAACAAAAAGATATTAGTGGAGGCAAAATTTATCAGCCCTCCCTTATAATTATAACACAGATTATACTTTTCCTTGTTAATTTTAAAAATTGTATCTGATGATTGAAAGAAAAATTGCAATACAAATAATACTAAGCACAATAATATTTAAAGGTGTAGAAGGTAAATGGACCAAAATGGAGCTAAGATTTTTATTATGGGATTCAAAGGTAGTGAGGAGATATGGCAATGAGTCTATAAATGGTAATAAAAAGACAACAGGAAGAATCCTTGAGGAAATATTATCCTATATTTTGATTGTGATGGATACATGAATTTATACATGTGATAAAATTATATACACAAACACACATATGAGTATAAGTAAAATTGTATATATCTAAATAATGTTTGTGAATTGTATCAATGTCCCTATTCTGGTAGTGATTATATACTATAGTTTTACATGGTTTTCCTACTACCGTGAAGGATATATGAGAACTCTGTACTTTTCTTACAACTATATGTTAATCTATAATTATCTCAGGGAAGCCGGGATGGCTCAGTTGTGGTTAAGTGCTCACTTTGCAGCGCCGGGACCAACGATTGAATCCCGGCCCCGGCCCTTGTGGACCCATATGCTGAACTGGGGAGTTCCCACAGTTCAGTTCTCTCTCTCTCTCTCTCTCTCTCTTTCTCTGTCAAATAATAATAATAATTATCTCAAAATAAAAGTTAAATAAAAAATACCCAGCCATGTCCCTAAAGATTCAATCAATACCTTTCCATAGTTTCCTTTTTTTAAAAAAAGATTTATTTATTGTTTTTGACAGAGAGAGAGATACATAGACAGAGACAGAGAGAAGGGGGAGGGCCCAGAACAGTCTCCATAGTTGCACATCATCAGTTTTTCCACATAGTTTCATTCCACAGGTGGGGTTGGGGCTGCACAGGGAAGGAACTGGGCCGGGGTCCTGCCCCAGTGAGAACTGAACTGGGGGCACTCCCCAGTTCAGTATATGCATCAGCACGGGCCGGGATTTGATCCTTGGTCCCCGGGGCTGCAAAGTGAGCGCCTAACCCACTGAGCCAACCCGGCATCCCAGTTTCCTTATTTTTATACACCACTAAAACTGTCAAGACAGTGTTCTCCTAGCTACATTAAGTTTAATAAACTCAGTTTGGGCTACTTAAAAAGAAAAAAAATTATTGATGAGAGCATACATCCCCAAGATTTCATAATTTTATCAAAGTCTTATTAAGTTATTTTCCTGTTTTTTACTTGTCACCAGCCACAGAAAGACTTCACGTGTTCAAGTAAGTGAACATTCTTATGGAATAATTCTGTCACAAGCATCCCAGAGCCTTGACTCAGTAGGAGCTTTTAGGTTAAGTATGAATCACTTTCGACTGCTCTTCTTAAAAGTGGGAGCTTTCCTGATCATCAAGCAATGCTTCCTTGAACCTCTTTACATAACAAAGTTTTTGGCCCTGTATCTGCACATATAACCACAAGAAGCAATCTTAATAGTACAAAGGATATACTGGATAACAAAACAAATCAAACAGATAGTCCTAACAGTCAAGCCAACAGATAGTTCAGAATATGTACAAAACATTCCTTTTCTTCAACTTTGCTTCATTTTCCAAACTAAATGCAACCTGTGGGATGGGAGAAGGGTGTGAAGGACCAGACATTTCCCTCCTGTTCTTTTCCTTTTGGAGTCCAGTTTGTAAACATGTGAAAGTTCTTCAGTGTAAGCTCGTCAGTACTATGAGACCGTGTCTTTCATTAGAGGCACTGGAGAGCAGCCACTTCCCTTTCGGAACACTTTTCTCTTCATCTTGTGGGCTCTGTGTCCCTTTCCCACCTTTGGTTTTATCTATTTGGAAATACCATTTTCAGAGTAGACTACCAGCATGAGGAAGGCTTTGACTTCTATGCATACTGCTTCAATTATAGTCAGAGATTTTGCATTATGGAGAGGGGCTCCTCCTTGTCTATCTCTTTTTATTATCATGCTCAAAATATCTAATTTCATCTTTGTCTTGACAATGACATAATGTTAGCGTTGCCTTGGAATGTGCTTTCCTTAAGAAGGGAGAAGGAAACAAACAAACAAACAAAGTGTCCCTCTCTAAGTACACATACTGGCTTATCCATTAAATAGGCTACATTTGTCTGAAGAATGTTTCATGATCAGATGCAACTGCAGGTACATCTCACATTCTTACCAGAAATTGAAATGATCACAACTGTGATTTTTTAGTCAAACGCATAAACATCACATTTTACAACAAAAAAGAAAGATAATAAGTAATGATGAATTCTGCTATTTTTAACTTTGAGTTTTAAGGATTTATGCTAGATATAAATATAGCTCCATTAATTTCATGTTACAAGTATAATAGTAAAAAAACAAGGCCTAACATTTATATTGGTCTTACATACCTATAAAAGATAGATCAAGTTAATGAAACTGTGATACAGGAACTACTTGTGAGTGTTGCTCCAATATAAGATGTTAAATTAAACAATCAGGCCATTAGATTGAAGTGGCTACAATGCCTAAGTAGCCTATGTAAGCAAATCAAAACCTAAATCTGTAACGCTCTAAGGTTAAGAAATCAAAACCTGGGAATGCCAGGATGGCTCAGCAAGTTAAGTGCTCGCTTTACAGCCCCAGGGACCAAGGATTAAATCCCGGCCCAGGCCTGTATGGACCCATATGCTGAACTGGGGTGTGCTTCCCATGCGGGAGGCCCCCAGTTCAGTTCTTCCCCCACACAGGCCTCCCCGGTTAGGCCCCTGGCTTGAGGAGGTGTGCCTCCCATGTGGGAGGCCCCTTACCCAGTTCCCACCCTACACAGCCCCCGCCCACCTGTGTAGAATGAAACCCTGTTGAAACTGATGACGTACAACTATGGAGACTGCTCTGGGCCCTCCCCCTTCTCTCTGCCTCTCTCTGTCTCTGTCAAGGACAATAAAATAAATTTAATTAAAAACAAAGAAATTGAAACGTAAGGACAACCTATCACAAACAGCCAAATAGTCTTCCCCAAATAGTGCAATTGGTTAAGCTATCACCAAGTAAATGATTTGTTTGCTTTACTTCCTCCTCTTTTCTATAAAAGTCTTTGCCCTGCCTAGCTCCTCTTGGTATACTCTTGAACACTTCTGGTTCCATGTGGCCTGATTCCAATAAATTTCTGCATAAATAAGCCCTTAAAATTAATATGCCTCAATTCATCTTTTAACAGAGAAATATTTGTAATCCTTTAAGTCCCACAGAAGTGGAACACAGCACAGCCTTTCTAATGGTAGTAGTGGTAACCGCCACACAACAAATAAATTATAAAGATAGAATAAGCTCCAATAATACTCAAATTCAAAGCAAGTTCTGTGCAACAGGGAGCAGGGGAAGCACTCAGTTTTGGAGTTAGGCAGTTCTGAGTTTGCTTAGCCAGAGGCTATGTGACCTTGGCCAAATTATACAACCTCTCAGAACCCTGAGTTTCCTACCTGTAAAATACATTAATTATAGTGTCCCTTGTACAGAGTTATGAGCAATAAATGATTTAATACATGCAGAGTACTTAAAATCGTCTTAGCAGATAGTATTTTATAAGTATTAGGTCTTATATTTTGTTATAATTTCTATTTTTACTTTCAAGCTTTTTCAACCTGAGACCTGTGGGCCACATGCAGCCCAGGGTGGCTTTAAATGCAGCCCAACATAAATCTGTAAACTTTCTTAAAACATTATGAGACAGTTTTGTGAATTTTTTTTTTTTTTTAGCTCATCAGGTATTATTAGTGTTAGTATATTTTATATGTGGCCCAAGGCAGTTCTTCCAAAGTGGCCCAGGGAAGCTAAAATGTTACAATAATTTGTGACAACATGAACAGACCTTGAAAACATCTTATTAAGCAAAATAAATCAGACTGAAAGAATCAAGAAACATATGACCTCACTTATAGGTGGAAGACAAAACTGAAAGTAACAAAGGAACAAAGTAACAAAGGAACAAAGAAACAAAGACTCATAGACACAGTCAATAGTTCAGTGGTTACCTGAGGGTAAGGGGGGAGGTGGGTGGAAGAGCTGGGTGAGGGGGAAGTAGGGAGGGGGAATCAAATATATGATGATAGAAAGTGAGCTGATTCTGGGTGGTGAGCACATAATGCAATGTGTAAACAATGTAAAGTAGAATTATACACCTGGAAACAACACAATTGATATCAATCAATGTAACCCCAATAAATTTATCAATAAAAAAGAATTTTAAAAAAATGGTTGGGGAAGCTGGGATGGCTCAGTGGGTTAATTGCTCGCTTTGCAGCTCCAGAGACCATGGATTGAATCCTGGCTTCAGCCCAGGTGGACCCATATGCTGAACTGGGGTGTACCCCCAGCTCAGTTCTTGCTGGGGCCTATGCAGGAGGCTCCCAGCCCAGTTCCTGCCCTGCACAGCCTCGCACCCACCTGTGGAGTAAAACTATATGGAAAACTAATACTGTCAACTATGGAGACTGCTCTGGGCCCTCCGCTTCTCTCTGTCTCTCTCTGTGTCTGTCTCTCTCTCTCTCTGTTAAAAAACAATAAAAATAAATCTTTAATAGAAAAAAGGTTGGACACCCATCTTCAAATGGAGTTACTAACCATTTTGTTATGGCTCTTCTCTTCCTTTCTAGTGTTTTTATAAACTCAATCCGTCACCTTTGTTACCAACATTAGAGAAAGCTGAGCATAAGACATAATCTCAATTGGGGTATCCAGATGGTAGCCAGAGACTGTCAACCCCAGACTGATCAACACACCCCCAGCACACTAACAGCAACCAGCTTACATAGCTGACAAACCCAGTCCTGCAGTCAATCAACACCCTCCAGAGATGTCATTTTCCTAATATGGGGCAGAGACAGCTCATGGTATTACGCCCTTAAAATCCTATCTCATTCTTCCTCCCACCCCCTGAATTTTATGCCAACAGCCAAACTAGACTGTGCTGGATCGAATTCTCTGCTTTGCAGAAACATTTTCCATTCAGTGGCCAATGTTTAGTCTCTGACAGTTTTTATTTTATCTTTAACAGTATGTGTAATAATACCAAATTCTTGATTAATTGAACTTACTGGATTTGTTTTTCTCCTTGAATGCTGTATTAGATTGAAAATGTAACAAATTTTTACAAGCATAGTGGTTTAAAATAACACACATTTATTTGCTTACAGTTCTGAACGTCAGAAATCTGAAATCTGTTTCATTGACTAAGCGTCATTAGGGTTGGTTTCTTTGGGAAGCTGTGAGGGTAAAATCTGTTTCCTCCCCTTGTCAGCTTTCAGGAACTGCCTGTATTTCTTGTTTTGTGTGTGTGTGTGTGTGTGTGTGTGTGTGTGTGTGTACTCTTCCTCTATCTTCAAAGTATAGCAGTTTGCTTCCATCACTGCATTGTCTTCTCTCACTCTGACAACTGACTGCCTCTTATAAAGACCATTATTGCAGTGGGCCCAGCTGAATAATTCAGGATTATCTATCCCAAGAATCTTAATTTAATCACATCTATAAAATCTCTTTGCCTTATAAGGGAACATTCACAAGTTCCAAGAATTACAAGGTAGACATAGTTAGATAGTTCCTATTCCGCTTAATGTAAAAGTGCTCACCAAAGAAAAATAAAATAAGAAAAGGAAGGAGAGGAGGGAGAGAAAAGGAAAAGAGGAGAAAAGGAAGGGTGAGAGGAAGGGAAAAGTGAGAGAGAGAGGAGGGAAACAATGAGAGTGATTTCACATCGTATGGATAAAAGTAAATCATCTTCTTCGATAAAGCATAAAGAAGCAACCCATCAACAGAACCAGATGAATTTTACGTTTTTAAAAAGAGATGTGGGAGATGCCAGGATGGCTCAGCAGTTGAGCACTCATCTTGCAGTCCCGTGGTCCAAGGATCAAATCCTGGCCTTGGCTCATGCAGACCCACATGCTGAATTGGGGTGCGCCCCCAGTATGGTTCTCACTGGGGTGAGCTGCATGCAGGAAGCCCTGGGCCTGGCTCCTGCCCTGTGCAGCCCCATGTCCACCTGTGGAATGAAACTATGTAGAAAACCGATGGCATACAACTATGGAAACTGCTCTAGGACCTCCCCCTTCTCTCTGTCTCTGTCTCTCTTTCCATCTCTTCATCAAAACAATAAAAAAGTTTAAAAAAGAGATGTAATTTGCTAATATAAAAGAAGGGTAAAAAGTAACAGAGGTAACACAGAAACTAATCTGAGAAGTAACGCAATCATAAGCGTATGAATTACTTAGGGAAGAATTTCAAAAAGACCCCATGGCAGAAATTTAGAGTAAGTGGGGAATAAAAGATCCTTGTTTTCTTGTAATTCAAGTAAAAGCATAAATGGCAAGAGTCCTTTATTCCTTTTCTGTCCATTTCCACAGCTCACAAACATCCATCAGGTGTAAGCCTGGTGGATCTTATTGGAGAGTTTGGCAGAGGACAGTGCCACCATCTGCTTGAATTCAGCAATAACAAATTCGAAAAGATGATACACAGGAGAATCCCGTTTATTGTGTTTCAGGTACATCAATGCTGGGTTGTTTGATAACATCCAGTTTTAAGAGATATAAAATCAGTGTGTAGATTTACAGTCTGGGGATAATTTCCTTATAAAAGCTTCATTCCTTACTATATAGTCAGGTGGAGAAAAACTTAAATTTCAGTGGAAGTAGTTACAGCATATTCATTTACTCACTTTAAATCCTGGCTAGAAATTTTGTTAAGCTGTGTCTGTAATAGAGAAACAGTGTTAATGATTTACTATACATAGGAATTAGATTTGAGCAATCTTGTCATGTCATTAATCATGAATCTATATTGTGAAACTTATTTTCTTCATATCTCATGATTTACAGATGCTTCTGCAAATGCCTGTAATACAGTCTTTTATTAACATTGCTGAGCTAAATGCATTTGCAAAACAGAAGTCTTAAAAATAACATGAGATGTAAGTAAAATAACTAAACTAAAATTTAACATGTAATTTGTTTAATAAGGATTCTGAGAAAAAATATTCAAAATACAAAATTGGAAGACTATTATTCAAATAAAACAAAGAACCTTTATTTGTGTATGCAAAAGTATGCCAAAAATGGCAAAATGAAACATTTGAAAAGGGAAATAAAACTGCTTGATGTTTTTCTCTCAATATAATATGTCCTAAAAAATTAGAATTATTCCTATTTAATGCAAGTGATAGTCATATTTGTTAATAGAATGAAAGTAGGAATTGAGTAGTTGGAATTCACATACACACAAGCACACACATATAGAGTGCTACAAATTTCTGTTAATACTATTGGAAAACTGGACAAGAATGAATAATTACAGTGCATACTAGACTAACTCATTCTAATTTAAAGTGTTTGGTTTAGATAACATGTCATTTATTTCCAGAAGCTGAAAAGAAAGGGAGGGGGTCAAAATAGATATGGCATTTTCCAAAATATTTTACTAATAAATATAAAAAAGTATACAAGTTATATACCTTTGTTTTCTTCATTCCTCAGTCAACTATTTATTACAAAACCCATTCTATGAATAATTAATAGGTGAGATATTTGGTAGGTTCTGCTCAGTGCAGTCATATAGCATACCATTGGGAAGCTATCCTAAGGTAGAACTATAAATCCATTAAACTGAAATGGTACAAGTACGATCTCTCCCTGCCCTGATACACAATCCCTGGGGTCTCTTCATTCCTTCCCCGACTCAGGTCAGGCCGGGCTCAAGTACTTTCCTGACAGCCCTTCGTGAATCCAGCATTTGTAAATTGTCCCCTATTTTGGAGGTCTTCCTATGTCACTGTCTAGTTAACTGAGAAGATTAATTCCAGCTGTGAGGTAGTAAAGGCAGATAGGATTCTGCTTGTTAAATGGCAGCCTGCAATGGGAGGGTAGCCAAAGCCACAGGACAAATATGGAGTATTCGCATTGATTTTTAAGTGCTCTCAAAATACTTTCAGATAAATAATCTCAATTTTTGTCCTAGAAAAATCTTGTTAAAATCTATATCTCTTCTTTTAAAAAAAGCTGAGTTCTAATTATATTCCCTTTAATAAAATGCATTGATACATGTCTTCAAAATATTTATGTAATTTCTATTTCAAGAAATTTTTTTTAAAGATCATGTTGGGAAAAACTGACATCTTTTTTTTTTTTAAGATTTATATTATTGTTTTGTCAGAGAGAGAGACAGAGAGACACAAATAAGGGGGAGGGCCCTGAGGAGTCTCCAGAGTTGTACTTCATCAGTTTTCAACATGGTTTCATTTCACACAGGTAGGCGGGGGGCCTCCCACATGGGAGGCATGACCCTGTGAGCTTGGGGCTGAACCAGGGGGCCTCCCACACTGGAAACACATTTTAGTTCAGCATATGGATCTGCACAGGTCGGGATTCAATCCTCGGATCCTGGGGCTGCAAAGTGAGCACTTAACCCGCTGAGCCACCCTAGCATCCCCGTATTTCAAGAACTTTTAGAATTGTTACTTAGTGTAAAATTCTTACTCTTTTTTTTTTTAAGATTTGTTTTTTACAGAGACAGAGAGAGACAGAGTCAGAGAGAGACAGAGAGAAGGGGGAGGACCCAGAGCAGTCTCCATAGTTGAGCTTCATTGGTTTTTGACATGATTTTGTTCCACCCAAGTGGGCGGAGGCAGTGCAGGACAGGAACTGGGCTGGGGGCCTCCACTATGGGAGGCACACCCTCTCGAGCCAGGGGCCAAACTGGGGGTTAAGAACCGAACTGGGTGCCTCCTGCATGGGAAGCACACCCCAGTTCAGCATGTGGGCTCACACAGGCTGGGGCTCGGATTCGATCCTCAGTTCCCAGGGCTACAAAGCGAGCACTCAACCCTCTGAGCCATCCCGGCTTCCCCAAATTCTTACTATTTAAAAAAATAAGATGTTATGTGATGAGGTGCCTATGAACTATGAAAAAAAGTTTGTTTCTTCTAAGAATATCAAGAATGATTCTGACTTTTTATCCTCTATTAAGCCATCAGTTGAATGGTTGATTGAAATCCCAGTCAGAACAAAAAAGTACTAAAAAATAGTGTTCAATGAATGTTGATAAATAATTGACAAGTAGAATAATTTCTGTTTCAGAAATTTATTTGGTAGAATTGTGCTCTTAGAGTACAGGTAATTTAAAGATTGGGAGGAAAGAAAATAGACAATTGACTTTCCCCCACCTTCCAATAAGAAAAAACCTAAGATCCAAACGTGGACAATTTGGGGCTGTCTTAATAGTCCATTCAATAACAGTATGGTTCATTAAGTAGATTGTTCTGTGTTTAAGATGGACTTAAAAGCTAAATCAACAGAAAAACAGCTGATTTGTTGGTATGACTAGGCACTGCCTCAGAAAGTAGTAATTTCACAAATTTTTATAGGGCTATTTCATTTAATAGAAATTCACTAATCCAAATATATAAAAATTTTGCTAAAACACATTTTGCATTAGGAAAGGACAAGCTAAGCAAATTCACAGGTGAAGAAGTTCTTAGGGATGTTTAATCTATTTGCAACTATAGTACTAACCATTTGTACTAAAGCAATTAATGTGCTAATTCCAATAGATGAACCCTTATTCTATTCCTTAGAGTGGACTCAACAAGGCCTCCATTGGACAGGGCTTTCCACTTAGTTCAAAGCAATGAATGAATTTAGAAAAACATTGCATCCTTTTTTAACAAACAAGAAAAACTCCAATTTCATATGGCTTGTTATTCCCTAAATTTGAGTATCTTACTCATCAAATTCACCCTGTAAAACATTACAGCTGCTTCTGATGTGCTATAATTAATTTATAAAACAAGTGTGACTCCTACTTCTTCCATTCACACTTCATTAAAAAGAAATCTCATATGATTTACAATTCAAATTGTATGCCAATTCCCTAATTAGTTAAAAATTATTAAATGATTGATTTTTAATGTTAAACATTCTAAAACAGTATAGAAGAAATAAGACTCCAACAGGGACAGTTTTTGGTATTTTTAATACTGGCTACCATTTCTGTTTACTGTTTTTGGCAGTCCAATTTTCTTCTCGTCACATGGCATTTTATTCTAAAAGTCATATTTGCCATGTCAACTTCTATAGGACTCAGGTGTTTAGTAATAATGGATTTTGATGAGCAACTGGCATTACTGTGATAGTGACATAACTTTGCAGTATTTTCCTTCTGCTGTAATAGTTCTCTACTTCAGCACCTTTTCTCCTTTATATTCATCTAGTTTTATTTAAGGTAATGAAATAAAATATTTAGTGAACTCATGGTAGCCAGGAATAAAGGAAAGAAGGGACAGAGAAGAGTAAGGAAGAGAAAAACGGAGAATGAGTGGGAAAGAGGGACAAAAAAAAGATGAAAAAAGTAGGGAAGCTGGTGACTTTTGAGGAAGAAGGAAGAGGTAGTTGGAGTCCTGTGTCTGAAGGGTGATCATACAGAGTTCTACTCACACTTCTTAGTTCTCAGTAAACCAAAAATTCCCATGTGTCCAAGTATCAATAGTAGCTGAGATCAGTTTCTCCACTTTGGCCCTATTGATGTATTGGGCCAGATAATTCCTTGTCAAGAGCTGTCCTATGCATTGTAGGATGTTTAACAGCATCCCTGGCCTCTATCACTAGATGCCATTAGCACTTCTACTCCAAGCTGTGACAATGAAGAGGGTCTCTTATCATTGCCAAATGACTCCTGGAGGGCCAAATTCTCCTAACCCCCTTGAGAACTACCTGTTTTATAGCAAAGTGCTAGAGACTGAATTTAGCATAGAAAGAATGGAGAGAATCAATGTCAGAGCTGCAAAGCCACCTGCGTTTAAATGGGCCTCTAACATTGAATAAGAACATAAAACAATGAACATACAAAGTAAATCCAACTTTTCTAGATTGTGTGCACCTAAAACTCACACCAAACCTAACAGTTGGAGGGTGCAGGACTATTATTCAGAATGTTTGTTATAAATCCTGGCCAGTGAGGATTAAGCTAAATTTGATTTGATTTAGAAAACTGGAGAAATATTACAATTGTTTTATGAAATGTCGTGGTGTCAATTTGAACCTGCTATGCGTTAAACAATTTAGCCATGTTCTTAGCATACAGCAAACAAACAAAATTATATGTGTTATCATCTCTACTTTATATAGATGATGAAAATTAGTCACAGTAAAGGCAAACAACTTTCCCAAGACCCAGAGCTAATAAACAAATTTCATACTAAAACGAGTCACTCTTTGTATCCTTACTCTTTGTAACACTGTTGCCTATATTAATGGTTCATTTTGTTGGAGTGCCTAGAAAGTACCACTTTATCTTCTCTCAGTTTAGTTTAGAAAATATAGCCATCCATTATGTTCCTAACACCTGTACTAGTCATTTCAGGATACAAGGAAATTATATAACCCAATTTAACTTTTTCTGGGTAGTCAAGATACCTAAAACAATATAAGAACCTGACGGAATGAAGGTGCTTAAGTATCAAAATGATGGCTACAGATGTAGGCACCAAAACCACTCCGAAAAAGAAAATTCAGAATGGTTTGAAATAGATGAGGCAGGTATGATGGGATCTGAGCTACCATAGACATTTCAGAAGGGGTATAGGGGAAGCTTGGATGGCTCAGTGAGTTAAGCACTCACTTTGCAGGCCCAGGGACCAAGGATCGAATCCCTGCCCTGGCCTGTGTGGACCCATATGCTGCACTAAGGAGTGCCCCCAGTTCAGTTCTTGCCAGAGTGAGACCCCGGCCCAGTTCCTGCCCTGTGAAGCCCCGTACCCACCTGTGGAATGAAACTATGTGGAAAAACCAATGATGTGCAACTATGGAGACTGTTCTGGGCCCTCCCCCTTCTCTCTGTCTCTAGCTCTGTATCTCTCTGTCTGTCTGTCAAAAACAATAAAAATAAATCTTAAAAAAAAAAAGAAGTATAATAAGTAGAAAATTTTAAGAAAGGCTTAGAGGTCAGGAAAATAATGTATGTATTCTCCCAGTACAGAAAGGACCCACAATTTTGTTCTAACCTTAATTAAACACTACCAAAATTTGCTTATAAAAATACAACACTCACCAGATCCTTTTAATTCATTTTAATTGTACAGTAAACACATAACTGCAATGTCCTTTTAAATTAAATATAAAAAGTTAGACCTAACTCTAAAATCCCCTTTGACCTTCACCTTCTTCCATTCTTCTGAGGAAATCAATATTATATCTTTGGTGCGTGTTTCCAATTTTTTCAAACCTTTTTTAGTGTATGCACACATACATATGCTGAATACAGTTGTTTTGTATATTTGTTTTATTTAGGTGGTATCATAGTCTATGTATTGTACAATATCTAACTTTTAGAGAAATCTGTGTTGATAACTGCGGATTGTGCATTTTAATTCATAGACAGTGTTCCATAAAATATATATCCCATGTTGGATTTATACTTCTTTTGGAAAGATATTAAGTGTGTTTTCAGTGTTTTGATATTGCAAATAATGCTACAGTGAACAGTCTTTTGCCCTCAAACACAGATATCTAGAAATGGAATTGCAAGGTTACAGGCTCAGAAAATGTACTTTTAACTGTATTTCCAAATTTCTGCCTAAAGTGACTAAATCAACATATTCAAACCTTTAAAAATAGCTTAGAAAGAGACCTGTTTTCCCCATTTCTACTAACACTTTTTATTGACAGATTTTTTTTCTCTTTTGCAGAAAGCAATCTGATTTTTCTTTTTATACACGTTTAACTGATTAAACTAGTTTGGAGAAGATTGATATTTTTCTAATATTGAATATTGTCATTTACTAATTAAGCACAGTTCTCTGTTTCTTTAGATGCATTTATGTCATTGAGTAAAGGTTTATAATTTTCTCCGTAAACATCTTGCATGTTTTTAGTGTTTTTGTTCTTTATGTAGGCATTTTATATTTGTCATTGTTGTAAACAGATTCTTGTTCTCCATAGTAATTTTTGAATTTGCTTCTGATGAAAAATAGAAAAATTTGAATTTTGCATGGAGAGTTTTAGTCAATCGTCTTGCTAAGTTCTTTTATTAGTTTTATTATTTATTAGTTGATTCACTTAAAGATTCTAGGAAGATCACCTTCTTTCTAACCTTTGAGCCATTTTTTTTCTTTTATTATTTTAGCTTGAATCTCTAGCATAATAATTAGTGACAGTAACGATAATAGATATTCTGGGGTTTTTTTAAAGACTTATTTTGTTTGAAAGAAAGTGAGAGAGAGAGAGATGGGGGATGGGCCCAGAGCAGTCTCTATAGTTGTATGTCATTCCTTGTGACATGGCTTCATTCTACAGAGCTGTAGTAGGGGCCATGCGGGGCAGTAACGCATGGGAGGTGGGAACCTTCACTGCTATCCCTGCCATTACCAGTCGTGCCACAGTTCAACACGGGTTTGCACGGGCCTGGACTTCATGGTTGCAAAGCAAGTGCTCAACCTGCTGGGCTATCCTGGCATCCCCTTCTGTTCTTAT
The DNA here is from genome assembly GCA_004027555.1 of Craseonycteris thonglongyai. NCBI lineage: Eukaryota > Metazoa > Chordata > Mammalia > Chiroptera > Craseonycteridae > Craseonycteris > Craseonycteris thonglongyai. The sequence goes on along the minus strand of PVKE010013296.1, from coordinate 8,566 downwards.
TTTTGACATTATGAAATATGTTTCTAATATTTTATTATTAAATATGATGTTTGCATGTTTTGTTTTCTTTTTCAGTTAGCTTTTAATGGACTGAGAGAGTATCTTTCTACTTCTCGTTTTCTAAGTTTTACCATAAACATACTTTAGGCTTTATAAAATTCTTTTTATTTTTATGAGACTTATTTTTGACAGAGAGAGAGACACACAGAGACAGAGACAGAGAGAAGGGGAAGGGCCCAGAACAGTCTCCATAGCTGCACATCATTGGTTTTTCCACATAGTTTCATTCAATTGGTGGGCGCGGGGCTGCACAGGGCAGGAACTGAGCTGGGGTCTCACCCCGGTGAGAACTGAAGTGGGGGCACTCCCCAGTTCAGCATATGGGTCCGCATGGGCAAGGGCCAGGATTTGATCCTCGGTCCTTGGGCCTGAAAAGTGAGTGCTTAACCCACTGAGCCATCCCAGCTTCCCTATAAAATTCTTAATCAGAATTTATTAAAATAATCATATATATATATATTTTTGTCTTTCATAATAGATAGGAATTTACCTTGATAGAATTTATCATTGATCTATCTTTACAATGCATAGATAAATGTTCTTGATCACTGTGACTGTTAAGAATTACATTTAGCTACCAGTAAGAGAGGCTTATATTTCTGAAATAATCAAGTCTAGAGTAAAGCAACTGCTGACACTGGTTCAGCAATTTAAGGACATAAAGTCAAAAGTTTCTCTCTTCTCTTAGATTTTTTTTCTTCATAGTCCCAAAATTAACACTGTATTTGTAGGCATCAGGTCCTCATTAGTGACAGGAATAATGACAAAAAAAAAAAAGGCAGTAGGCCCCACTGGGGTAACAATAATTTCCCAGAATTCCTAATCCACAATTTTTCCTGCATTTCTTTAACCATTCAACCTCCAAAGGATTGAGAGGAACATAATTTCTAAGCTGGTCATATTAGTGGCTGGATTAAAATTAGGGTTTTGTTACTAGGGAAGCAGGAAGCTGAACACACATTTAGTGGGTTACTAATTATTCTTTCCACAGTCATAAAATACTGTTCTATGAATTCATTGCTGATTTGATAGCTAATATTTTATTTCTAAGTCTGCATTGTCATCATTGGTACAGCTCATAGAGTTTGTTCATATTTGACCAGTTATATGTGCACTCATTTGTGCTTGGGGAGGGGGAAAGAGTATATAACTGTATGCCCTTCAATCACATGGGTAGCTTTAAAGTAACCATTACCACAGTCAAGGCATTTATACCTTCACCACAAGATTCCTTCATGCTACTGCTTTACAGTCACACTAACTCGTTTCCCCATCCTAATCTTCAGCAATTGCTAATCTGCTTTCCATCTCTATAATTATATTTCATAAATGTTATATGAATGGAACCATGCAGCAATCTATATCCTTTTGATATTAACTTTTCCTCTCAGCATAATTTTTGTTACATTCATGCAAGTTTTCACGTTTCAATAGCTTTTTCCTTTTTTATCTCTGCGTAGTATTCTATGGCACAGATGTACCATATTGCATTAACCATTCATTCACAGAAGAACATTTGGATAGTTTCTAGTTTGAGGCTATTATAACAATGTGGCTAAGAATATTTTTGTATCATGTTCTTCATGAAATAACTTTTCATTACTTTGGCATATATATACTATATATACAAGATTACAATTCTGGGTAGTGTGGTAAGTCCGTTTTTCATTTTAAAGGGAACTATCAGACTATGTTCCAGAGTACCTGCACATTTTATATTCCCACACACAATGTAGAAGGGTCTGGTTTTCCACATCTTCACCAACATTTGGTATTATGACTATTTTTTAGTAAGCTTTTACGGTAATTGTATAGTGATATCCCACTGTGGTTTAATTTTCATTTATTTCATAGTTAATGATGTTGAACATGTTTTATATGTACATTTACCATCTGTGTATTCTCTTTGGTGAAATGTCAGTTCAAGTCTTTTTCCCACTTTCTAATTTAATTATTTTTAATATTTAAATTTGAGAGTATTTTATATATTCTAGATAAAAGTCTCTTGTCAGATATATAATCTGCAAATATTTCTCATATTATAAGTGAGTTTAATTCTTAAATGTTTAAAAAACAATTGCATCTATTTTATCTGTGAATAATTCTTTAAGTAACTATCAATTATGTCAAACTCATTTATTGTATCTAAAACTGAGAATTTTATTTACTTTGTCTCTATTAATCTGAAAGATATATATTTAAATCGCTCACTATGACAGGACTTGTCATTTTTTCATTCAGCTTTATAAGTTTAGTTATTTTATAAGGATCCTGACTTTAATACTATTTTGAGGAGCAAGCTTTCTTTTATCAAAAAGAAATATCTCTCTTCAATCCTTTTAATGTTCTTTGCCTTGAATACTTTAATGTTGATAGAGTCCAATTATGTTTTTTTCTGTTGGAATTTGCTAGAATATTTATTCTATTTCTTTATTTTCTATCATCCTGTGTCACTTTGTTTTAGACATGTGTCTAGTAAATAAAATATAGTTCCTTTTTTAATACAGAGAGCTAAAGTACTTTAAACAAACTCTATTCATTGTTACTGTTAACATATTTGAACTTATTCCTGCCATCTTATTTCTTGTATCATATTTATGCTACTCTTTTCTGTTTTAAAAAACATTTCTATCTATTATTGGCCTGTTACGGTACATTTTTATTGTTCCATTTTCTTCTCTGTGTATATGGAAGTTTTACTGTCTACTTCTAGAGTAGTGATTTGCTTAAAATTTTTAATACACATGCAAGATCAGATTTTTTAATAGCATCAAGATTTAATCTGTTTTTAGTCTTCTTCAAATATATAGCCTGCCATCTTGAAGCCAGATGTCTTTCCCAGATATGTGAGGTTATACTTCACTGAACTTTTGGGGGAGATACATTTTATCCATCTGTCAGCAATTGTTTATGCCTTTAAATTTTCTCTTTCCCAAATATGCATTTCAGTCCCCAGTGCTTTGCTGAGTTCATAATTTGGTTCCTAACCAAGTCAAAATGGCAATGAGATAAGAGGAAAATTTCTTACCATTCTAGTGAGATAGGTACTCAGAGCCAAAATTATAGCAATTAGTAAAAAGGAAAGAAAATGAATAAATTCTGCACACAAGTAATTTGCTTAAAATAATTACTTGCTAAATACCTAAAATTTAGCAGAAAAATATTTCACAGAAAACATATCCTGCCTATGGGTTGTATATAAGGATGACAGTGCAACATTCCTAAAATAGTAGGAAGTAACCCAAAACTCAGATATTCAAGATACATTTACTGAGTACCTAACCTATTATGGTCCAAGGACCATGCGATGGTTGGTTGTACAAAAGTGAACAAAATGGGCATGGACTGAAGACTCTAAACAAATAAGTATAGACATAAATAAGTTTGTATAAGTACACCCCAGCAGAAAAGAAAAACCTTAGGTTTTTTTTACTCTTTTTCTTAAAGAAATATTCTAAAACCACAATAGAATAATAGAAGAGAGCCCTTCCCTCTCTGAAGAATAAGTGTAGTAACTTCAGAAGCAATGAACTGCAAATATTCAATTCAGTTTTCTGGGGAATGTTAAATTAATTAGACCTTTTTGGTTCTATAGGTTGAGGGAAAAATAAATAGTTCTTACCTCTAAGGAATAGATTTCCCAGGGGGAAGTGTTAATATATATATATATATATATATATATATATATATATATATATATATATATATATATATATATAATTTCCCACCACCACCACACATTCTCTACCCTCCTCCTATAACAAAATGTGTGTTCATCTGAGTTACTGAAGATATTACTGTTCATTAGTGTAGTTGCTTGTGCATACCTGGGAAAAACTAGCTAGAAGTGAGTCCTTTGGAAATGTTTAAATTAAAAAACTTCCAAATAAATTGGTGAAAATAGAAATGAATATAGTGCTCTTTAGAGGGTATCGAATTAGCAAATTAGTGCACTATGAAATGGCGACAGGTGTACCATGCCTTGCATCGCTAAAAGATCTGCTTTCTGCATGGGATTATGAAAAGCTGTAACAACAGGAATCATATATTCATCGGCATGAACAATTAATTAAACTAGTGTCATTAGCAAATAATTATGCCAGGAAAACTAAAGTAATGTTCATTAATCATTTTAAATTAATTATGACAATGATGTTAATAACAATTTAGCATTTGTATTTGTATGAACATTTTAGAAAAGTAATACATATGTACATATTAGAAATAGTGGCTGTCAAGAAATTATCTGAATCAAAATCTCCTCAGGAGACAAAACTTGTTGAAAATGTAAATTATTGTGTCCCACCTCCCAGAAATTTAACTTGTTATATGTGAGAAAGGCCCATGGACTTGAATTTAATAACCTTCCCTATCTCTTGCACAGAACTGGTTATGCTGATGCAGGTGATGGGGTAGACCAACACTTTAAAAATGTTCCTTAGGAAGTAAACCATTTATAAAAATAAAAATTACTATATTATCTATTGTGAGTTAGTATATTTGAGTATTTTCTTTTTTTATAAATTTTATATCTGTTATTTATTTATTTATTTTTGACAGAGAGAGATGGAGAGAGAGAGATACAGAGACAGAGACAGAGAGAGAACTGAACTGGGGAGTGCCCAGCATATGGGTCCGCACGGGCCAAAGCCGGGCTTTGATCCCCAGTTCCCGGCACTACAAAGTGAGTGCTTAACCCACTGAGACATCCCGGCTTCCCAGAGTATTTTCTTTAGATATATTTTATTTTAAACTACTTATTTCATTGTTAGGTAATGAAGCTTAATTACCTATAGATAGTAATTTCAGTAACTCCCTAAACTATTAATATTATTGCAAAAGATAAACTAATATACTTAACCTAAGAGGAATTCTAATCTGTTTTCTAGTAAGATACTAAAATGGCATAATAGTTGGCTTTATCTCTCCTCCAAGAGAAACCCATGGAGAAACTTGATAGTGAAATACCAAGAAAAGAAGAGTATAAAAGTCCTCTGGAGTAATAGGAAGATGGTTTTATAATTGGGTGTTTGGGAAAGGGTTCATTCTAGACGTTAGCCAGGTTAGGATTGGCAACCTGGGGTTATTGTGGAAGGGAAAGTAGGAACCTTGTAGATAGAATTCTGCTTTGCTTCTTTCCCACCATTACCTTGATACAAGTGTCTATCCACAGCATGGGTGATACAGAATTCTGGTGCAAGTATCTGCAGGAAGCAGTTCCTGGTAGGGAAATAGTAGAGTTTTGGGACATTAAATTGGCTGGAGTGTCAAAATTGGAGACTTAGTGGAGCCTCAATACATGGCACATTTGCTGAATTTTGAAGCTACATGGGGTGGAAAGCAAACAAGCTATAATGGAAACTAGAAATGAATTGTATGCAATCTCAGAAAACAAAGACCTTTCAGGGAAAATTGCTTCAGTGTATGTTCCAGAACCAGTGAACTGATGGACTGAAGCCAGTTTTACTATAAGAGCATTTTACTGAGTTCGGGGAGTTGGTGCTCTTGGCTAAGACTACTGGCTTGGCTGGACAGAAGGCTTCTACATAGAAAGCTGAGCTTTTAGCCAGCACATGAGATTTGAGAGACAATGGTGGAAAATTGTGAGGTCTCAAACATAGAAGCTGTTTCCCATTAAACATTTACATAATTTTGAACCATTTTAATGCAAAAAACTAAAATGTTAAGTCAAAAATCTCTCAAAGGATCACAGAATATATGTCATTTAGCAATGCTGTGAGGACAAAGACTAACTATTGAGAGAAGCCCCCATAAACATAAGCATACTCTTACTGAAAATCCCCAGAAAGCTAAGCTTTGCTGACAGGACAAACCAGAGGTATACTGAGCCTTATTAAAATGTCAACCAACAACCCAACTCCATCTGCCTAGCATTAAAAAGAAGAAATACTCTGGGGGCATGATATCATCAGAAATATTCAATAAAATATGATTAGTTATGCCAAGAGACAAGACAATATGACTAAACTAAAGAACAATAAGTAGACAATAATAAAATAATCAAATGCAATCCAGATAATTGAAATTAGCAAAGACTTCAAATTAATAATAATTAACTTATTAAGGAGAATAGAGACAAAGTTATAGAAAATACATGAAAATATTGAATTTCACCAAAAACTTGGACTACACAAGGGCAAAATATATAACTGCAATTTTAGATCTTAAGAAAATAAAGATCTCAGGAAGATGGGATGGCTCAGCGGGTTGAGCACTCGCTTTGCAGCCCTAGAGACCGAGGATCGAGTCCTGGCTCTCACCCAGATGGACCCACATGCTTAACTGGGGTGTGCCCCCGGTTCAGTTCTTACCGGGACCTATGTGGGAGGCTCCAGCCTAGTTCCTGCTCTGTGCAGCCCCTCGCCCACCTGTGGAGTAAAACTATATGGAAAACTAATGTTGTCGACTGTGGAGACTGCTCTGGGCCCTCCCCTTTTTTCTCTGTGTCTCTCTGTCTGTTTCTCTGTCAAAAAAACAAACAAACAATGGGGATGGATCTTTAAAAAAAAAAAGAAAGAAAATAAAGATCTGAAACTAGGAATTGATCTAATAGGTTTAACATCAAATTAGAAATAGCAGAAAACAAGATATGTAAACTGAAGGGGGGAAATCATTGGAAACATAATCTAAAGCACAGAGAAAAGCTTATCAAATACCAGAAAAGAAGAGAGCATAGACCAGAAGTAATACTTGCAGAAGTCATAGCTCAGCATCTCAAAAACTTCTGGGAATCCTTAGGGATAAATAAGAAGATAACCTGTCTGAGGGATGTCACCTTAAAGCTGCTGGGCAGCAATGACATAGAAAGAATTCTAAAAGTAGCAAGAGGAGCTGGAAAGACACATTACCTTTAAATGAGGACTAGTAAGACTGATGGTAGGAGCTGAAACACAATGCAGTGACACAATTAAGGTACTAAAAAGAAAAGCTGCCAACCTAGAATTTTTTACCCACTAAACTATTCTTCAATATGTCATCTACGACAGTAAAATCAAAAGTTTGTCAAAGAAAATATATGAATATGTAGCTTACAAGCCTTTACTAAGAATATACAGCAATTACAATTCTAGAGCTTTACTATGTGAAGAACTTAGAAGTCATTAGTTCTGACCTTACAACAAGGCACAAGCTGAATATACTGAAAACCAATGACTCTTCTTAGACTCATCAAAGAAATGGGGGTCACAGAGTGAACCACCACCCTGCAATATTGAGAAAGAGATTGAGCAGAAGCTGCTAGAGCCATGATCTTGTGGGAGTACTTAAATGACAATTTTGATGAAGTTTTAGAGGCTTAGAGTAGACTAGCTTCAGAGTGAGAAACTCTTGAAAGCCCCGTACTTTCATGGGTTTTTCCTCTAGGAATACTGCCAAGTTCTAATGGTAAAGATCTAAGAAAAATCTCCTCCTGTTTTTGGCAGAGGGAGAAGGAAAGTATCCATTTTGAAATATACCCAGAGAATTATTCATAAAAGCTCTCCCAGGGAAAATACTTTACCAGAGTCTTTTCTGACCTGGGAAAATGGAAATTAGCCAACTCCAAACCCTCTAACCTTACTGTCTCACTAGGGGATAGGAAGGGGGAAGGAGCTAAGAAACATTTTGAATGTCACAGCCCAGGGACTCAAGCCCACTAAAAGACTGATGTTAATCAAAAGATTGTAAAAGGCTTTCCCTCCTCCTCCCCTTACCACTCCATTACCAGAACTACAGCGAATTGCAGCTGAAATAGGTTCAAGGCACAGAATCTCTTTGTAGACAACAAGAAAGTAAAAAAAAAAAAAAAAAAGGACACTACAAAGATACCGAAGCCTCTGCACTTACTAGTAAAACAAACATAAAACACAGCCCAACTTTGAGCCAGATTAACAACAATCCTCACACTAAAGTCCTACCTACCTCAGATCCTATTACCCAATATACCACATCCAAATTTCAACAAAGAGTTACAAGGTATGCCAAAGAGAAGAAAAAACAGTTTGAAGATAAAAAGGAAGGATCAGAATCAGACTCAGTGATAACACTAATTTTGGAAATTTTAGGCAGGGAATTTAAAATATTTATAATTAATATGTTAAGGGGTTTATGGGAAAAGTAGACAGCATACAATAATAGATGGATACTTTAATAAAAAAGATGGCAACTCCAAGCATCAAAAAGAATGCTAGTAGTAAAAAATGCTATTAAGTAATGAAGAATACCTTTGCTATGCTCATCAATAGACTGGACAAGAAGGTAGCCAGCTGTATGTTTCAAAATACATCATTAGAAATGTGCCAGGTGAAGCTGGGATGGCTCAGTGGGTTAAGAGCTTGCTTTGCAACCCCAGAGACCAGGGATCAAATCCCGGCTCCAGCCTGGGCAGACCCATATGCTGAGCTGGGGTGTGCCCCCAGTTCCGTTCTTGCTGGGGCCCATGTGAGAGGCTCCCGGCCCAGTTCCTGCCCTGCGCAGCCCCACAACCACCTGTGGAGTGAAACTATAT
>PVKE010013295.1:0-36804 GCA_004027555.1 Craseonycteris thonglongyai | reverse complement strand
TATCAAAAGTTGGGTCTGGAAATTTATTTTCTTCATGAGCCTATATCTCAAAAACTTAGTAAGTGATTTAAAAAATAAAAAATAGTTTTGAACATATATTTTACTTATCTACCCATACCTCGCTGGAATGCACCTTATACTGAAACACAGTGTATAAACATAGTATGCATTTCACACCCCTTCTTCCCCCTTAGACTACACCTATGGCAACAAGTTGATCGCGACACACTTTTAAGATAAAAAGTAGATCTTATATACAGAAAAGTTGGCCACCCCTGATCTATATGATGATGACTCTGAATTGTATACCTCTATCCCAAACCTCTTTGCCAAAACTCCAGACATCAATACCCAACTGCCTACTGGACGTCTGCATTTGGTTGTCTAGTATTCATCTGAAACTTAAATGCCCCAAAGTCCCGAATTCATTTCAATGAACTCCCCTCTCTGCAGCCCCCTCCCCCTCCCCCCAAACTCCCTGCTCCTCTGCAGTCTTCTCCTCTCAGGAAATAATGCTTTTTTTTTCAAGTTGCTGAGATATAGCTTGAGGTAGTTTATACCTCAAAAAATTAGTATATATATTTCATATAGTCATCCTCCACTTCTCTTTTTCTCTGATCGCCTACATTGGATCTGTCATCAAATTCTATCAGTCTAACCTGTGACATGTGTCTGCAGCCCACCACTGCACCCCGCCCATGGTCCTGCTACCACTCTGCTCCACACAATCCCATCTCTTGCCCCCTAGATTATTATATCAGCCTCCTAACCCATCTTCCCGCTTGTACCCTTGCCTACTAGTCTCTTCTCAACACCACAGTCCCAGTAATCCTATTCAGATGTAATCAGGTCCTATCATTAGTCTGCCCCAAACCCTATAATATAACTTCCCCTCTCTTTCCTTTTTAAAGATTTATTTTATTGTTTGGGAGAAGGTGAGAGGGAGAGAGGAGGGGAGAGGGCCCAGAGCAGTCTCCATAGTTGTACATCATTAGTTGTGACATTGTTTGATTCCACACAGGTGAATATGGGGCTGCATGGGGTAAGGATTGAACTGGGGCCTCCCACACCGGAGGTGAGAACCTTCACCGCCATCCCAGCAGTTACCAGTTGCGCCGCAGTTCAGTATATGGGTTTGCATGGTCAGGGCCACAATTCAACCCCCAGACCTCGTGGTTGCAAGGCAAGCGCTCAACCTGCTGAGCTACCCTGGCATCCCCTGTAAGTTCCTCTCTTGATGAATGTAAACTCACAAGGCCCACATTTCTGGAGTCTCCTTATATCTCTGACCCCTTTTCCTCCTGGTTCACTTGCTCCACTTCTTTCAACACCCTAGCCATGCCCCCACCCTGGGCCTTTGCTCTGGGTGGTCTTTCTTCCTGAGAGCGAGCCACGTGACTGCCCCCGCCTTTCCTTTAGGTCTTTATCAGCTGTCTCCTTCTCCTGAGGCGTTTCCTGCACGCTATCTAAAATCACCACGCACTCACACCCCCGAGGTGTGCACTCCCTTCCCCCTCCCTTTTTATTTCCTTCCTCAGCACAGGCCGTTTCTGAACATTATTTTTAAAGCCAACAATGAAACACTGGGCTTGTACAATACACGATACCTTATATAGCTTCCGAGTTCGTACCTGTCTCACATATTGTCTGTATCTCTCACTAGGATGAAAGCGCTACAAAAGCACAGACTTTGTTTCCTTCTTGGCTACATCCCCAGCACCTGGAATGCAGGAGGTGTGCGATTAATATTTCTTGAACAAAGGAATCCACACAGATCTTCATTACCTCAAACTATAGCCCCCCACGCAGTCTTCGTGGGCCAGTCTCCTTGTGTGCACACGTCATCTCAGGGCTGTTTGCTGAAGGTCCTTTATCCAGGATCCTTGCCAGGAAGCTGTTCACCTAGGAAATATGCTTTGCTCACTTACATGTTATATCTCTACTGAGATAGTTTTTGTTTTAATTCACAAGACTTTGTTACTCTGCTTCTTCATTTGTACCACATGAAAAAATTAAGAACCTTCGCTTCACTCTGAGGTGCCATTTGCCTCTGAAGATGGTTGTATCCTAAATGGACCCGGTAACATTGGAATGGCAAGTACAGGGTTTTTAGCAGGGATCCTTGATACTGTTCGTGTCTCTAAGCTTCAGAGATGGTGGCATCTCAGACAAGCAGGCCATTCTCCATCGGGACCCTACGGATGGCTCACTGACATTGAATTTGTACGTCTAATCATGAAACCATGGGACTACCTGTCGGAAGCAATTACTGCTACTTCAGTATTATTCCAGCCACATTATAATCTGATGATAAATATTCATCTGGTCATTTAAAATCATGTCAGAATGGCATTTAATTGATAAACCCAGAGGTGAAACTTAGAAAGAGAAACATTTATGCAATTTAGTCAAAATGTCCACATATTGAAATGAGCAGCAATTATTAAACAAAATAGCACTTTCTCTCTTTCTCATATCTATTTTTTATACTATATACTGTATATGTTACTTATATATTATATAGAAAATCAGGTTCTAGATGAAAAGAGCTGATGAGGGGCTATAACCAGTCCTCTGTCCTCTGGGCTTCTTATTCTTCCCTCCATCCACTCTCATCAGCCACACAGCACATGATAACTAGTCGATCCGGCAGGCACAGGTGCAACTATAAAGTAGGAAGAGGTTTTGATTACTTTCCAGTCCTTTTCAAAATGAAGATAGTGAGTGTAGCAGCCTGTCAACCTGCTGGTGATAAAAACCTTTCAAATGAAGCCGCCTCTTCTGCAAAGATAAAGCAAGTTGGATTCACAGTCTAATCTCCTTGCATCTTACAGCCTTCTTTTTTTTTTTTAGACCATCTGTGAACATTCTTTTTAAAGCCAACAATGAAATTCTATGCTTGCACAATTGAGCCTTGCCCCCCACCCCCACCCCCACCCATACACACATAGATGCTACTGCTTCTGAATCAGTCTGGCTCACCCCCCGCCCCCAGCCTTGGTAAGTGAAGTGCTTCCAAGGACTGTGAGGTCTGGTCTGCATTGCTCCTCCATCCTCCCCTACATCGCAGAGTATAGCTCTGATAGAGACCCCTCACAAGCGATGGTGTGGATATGGACTGAGGGATTCTGCAAAATTCCAGCAAGCGAATGGGAGGCCAGAGGAGTTCACCCTCCAAGCCAGCTGGAAAGGTAGAGACACAATCTGTTTCACACAGCAAACATCTGGAAACAGAGTGGTCTGCCTGGCCCTCCAGAAGACCACCCCCAGGCAGTATTTCTAATTGCTCCTCACGGTGCTGTTTTTGCACAAATACACTGAAGTCAGATCACATGGTTATTACTCATCATTTAGGCTTTATGATTGCTACAGTGCACAAGGAAAAAGGGAAAGCTTTCAGTTCATTCTTGAAGTCACTATAACCCTGGGACCAACAGCTGACAAATGCCTTGCCATGCCTTCACACACATAAGATCAACATTGTTTACAATAGATGCACAAATTCTAAATAAGATCCTAGCGAAAGCAGATCAAGCAAGAGTAAAAACTGGAGCAAAGGGGCCCCGAGACAGTCTCATCTGCACCCTTCCCTTTGCATGCACTCCACACACCCTCTTTGGCTTAAATGCTACGGTAGGAAGTTGGAGAGAGTCCTCCCAGTGTTGACCTGGAGAGGAAATCAGCCCAATATGCTTTGGGGAGAAATAGCAAGCATGGACCTAGAGCTGAGGGAAAGCCGGGATGGCTCAGCTGATAAAGTGCTTGCTTTGCAGCCCCAGGGACCAAGGATCAAATCCCGGCCCCCGCCTGTGCAGACTCATGTGCTGAACTGGGGTGTGCTTCCCATGTGGGAGGCCCCCAGTTCAGTTCTCAACCCCCCTGGTTTGGCCCCTGGCTCGAGGGGGTGGGTTTCTCATGCGGGAGGCCCCCAGCCCAGTTCCCACCCTGCTTGGCCCCCACCCACCTGTGTGGAATGAAACCATGTCTAAAACTGATGATGTGTAACTATGGAGACTGCTATGGATCCTCCCCCTTCTCTGTGTCTCTCTGTCTCTGTCAAAAACAATAAAATAAATCTTTAAAAAAAAACAAAACTGAGCATCAAGGAAGCCTCTTCAAGGAGAAAGACAGTCCCCTTGGTTTACCCTTTATCCGTAACAGAAGGGAGGCAGCACTACCTTGCTCACCAGCTTCTGGACCTTTCCCTTCACCTATCCAAGGGTGGCAGGAGGAGAGAAGGCTGAAATATGAATGAAGATCTAATCCAAATAAAAAGACATAGCATTTTTCTGGATGAGAAGGCTCAATATTGTGCATGGCAGTTCTTCTCAAGTGCCTTTCCACATGTCCCATGATCTGATGAGATACTCATACTGACTGTCACTCAACATCTCAAATGAAGTAGGGTGGTACTGCATGTTTGTGGCAGTAATAAACTTGACAAAATGAGACTCAAATACTAGACCCTCAAGTTCACCTGGAAGACATTTTGGAAAAATAAGAGTAGAGACTTGTGCTATCATATATGACAATGTATATATTTAAAACTCCCATCGTAGCTAGGCAATTTTAGAAGAAACAAGTAGAGATTTGAGAAACACAGAAGACGAGGTGGCCATGTGAAAGTGGTGACAGAGATTGGAGTGATGCAAAGGATCGCAGCCACTGGAACAGAAAGAGACAGGTAGACCACCCCACCCCCACCCCGTACGTGCTGTTCCAAGTCATTTACCAGTGACCCAAGCCCACGGGTGCCTGGCTGGAGGGGCTGCAGGATCATTTCCTTCATTGCCCCATAGGGGACAACCTCACCCTTGGGAGAGGTAAGTTCTGCTTCATCGGTAAACACTAAGTTAGCCAAAGAAACTTGAGTTTCTATTCTGTTGAGCCTTTACTCCTCCTAGAAGATGAAATGTTATGGTATAAATTCTTTAAATTTTATTCCTGGATAAAATAACTAGAGATGTCCTTCTTGGTCACTCAGGGCAGGGGCCAAGTCCCAAACAGAAAGCTTGGCTTTCTGACCCTGTCCTAGACTAGTATTTCTCAAAGTATGATCAACATACCACCTGAAAGCCCTGTTTCAAGTTCAGAGGCCAGAGGCCAGACCCAGATTTTCCAAGTCAGAACCTCTTGGAGTGGCGCCCAGGAGTGTGCACTTTGAGAAATGTTCTCCTGTGATTTTTACACACTCAAGCTTGAAACCCACTGCATTGACACATCTGTGACTTGGTTCTATTAATGCCAATTGACTGCACATCCAGTTCCCAACTAGGAAATTAAAAAAAAACAAAAACCTTATCTGCTGCTTGCTGTTTGTCTACTATCCTCTGGAATCCTGAGATCACAGGGGCAAGATAAACACAGCCCTATTATTTATCAACCCTTCACTTGCAAAAGGCCCCCGTCAGCATGTTCTTTCAGCTCTGGGCTGAAATGTATGACAGTCAGAAGGACCTGGGAGCCACAGAGATTATTTCCCTCTCAGTCCACATATCTGGGAACATGAGAATGGTACGTTTCAAATGGCTTCAGATTCCATTTTCCCTCTTTGCAATATTCTAAATCAAATCTGCAGGCTGCCCTTAGGCCCAGTGGAGCCCCGTGTAGTCTGACCTGTTCACTCTCCAAAGGTCCCATAGCCCAGCCTCTGAGCCAGTTACTCCGTCAACAGGGAAGCCAGTCCACCTCCCCAGCTCCTCAGGGCCCAGAGAACAGCGTCACCTCATGACCCAACAACTTCATGAACTGGGCTTCATTATTTTCATTTTAGAAGCAAGAGCGATAAGGCTTAGGGAGGTTACATAGCTGGCGAAGGTCACAGGGCTGGTGTGTAGCATCCCTGTCATTTGAATCCTGCCTGTGCTCTGGGAGCCATGCTGTGGTCCGTGGGGAGGGGGCATCGTGCTCCATGCAGATCAGCTCCAGAAGGACTGGCTTGCTCCTGGGCTTAGGGAAGGGGCACCATAAACAGTGGTGAATAAATGAGGTCCCTACCTAGGAGTGTTTGCTGGCCCCTGAACTTGGGCAGACCTTTCTCACACCCGTCTGGACTCTGAAACCATCTGCCCTGGAGGCCGAACTGCTCTGCCCCATGGTCTGATGGGATGGTAGGTGCATGGATAACCCCCTCCCTTTCCCCACCAACTGCTTGCCTAGACTATGCACTATAAGCTGAAGGCAAGTGTCCCTCACGAAATTTGTATGTGAAAACCGAACCTCCAGTAATGATGGTATCTGGAGATGGGGACTTGGCAGGTGATTAGGTCGTGAATGGGATTACCACCCTTACAAGGGACACCCTCCCTCTGCCATGTGAGGACACACCAAGAAGATGGCCGTGCACTAACCAGGAAGCAAGCTCCTACCAGACACCAATTCTGCCTGTGCCCTGATCTTGGCCTTCCCAGCCTCCAGAGATATGAGAAATAAATGCTAATTTGTCACCTAGTCTGTCGTGATTGTGTTACAGCAGCCCAGACAGCCTAAGACACTGTGTGTCATTTGCTAGGCAGGTTCCAGATATGCCTGCTCCGTCTGGCCTGCTGGACTGAATTCCCTTGTGGCCCTGGCAAGTGAACATTCATGGCTTTTCCAGGTCTGACCGGCTCCAGTGGGAGGGTCTCCACCAAGGGCAGGCCTGGTCCTCTCCACCTTGTGTGACTTCGGGCGCCATTCCATATCCAAATCCACGCCCATATGTGAGAAGATTCTGGATTTTCAACACTTATGCAGGAACTTACTGTGTAAAGCAATCTCCAAGCTTCCATGATTCTATATTCTTAGCCTCCTGATGATCCCATTGAAATTATTACAAGTAACAAAAAAGCATTAATCCTACAATGTCTTAGCTATAGAGAGGGACATTCAGAGGACTAGAGCCTTCCTTCATCAAATCTGTGGAAGGTGGAGTATGAAGCAACATGGGAAAGCTGTCCTCCAGAGGTGACGTGCAGTCCGGGAGACAGCTGAGCTGCCTGGTGAATTCCACGCAGCTCCAGGTGAAAAGCGCCGGTGTGAGGAGGGACAGAAGGGGAAAGAGCGCGGATGAATGAAATGAAGAAAATATATTTTTTTCCTTACAAAAGTAACACAGGCTTCTTGTAAAATTCAATTAACCTTGAAATGCCTAAAGTAAAAATGAGCAGTCTTTGCCTCCCACTCCCCCATGGTTGGAATGTACTTCCACACATTTTTTGATGTTATTATCGTTAACAATTTTAGTACCACTTTCTATGAATATTCATTTTTTTTAATATACAAACTCATATGAACTACAGAATTTTAAACATAAAATGAGATGACATTATACATGTTTTAAAATGTGGGTTTTATTATTATTCAGTATAATAAGGCCAACAGACAAGACTGCCATTGAAAAGAGAGTTTGTTGAGGAAGCTGGGATAGCTCAGCAGTTGAGAACTTGCCTCACAATCATGAGGCCCAGGGTTCGATTCCCAGCCCTGGCCTGTGCAAACCCATATGCTGAACTGCAGCTCAGCTGGTGAACGCTGGGATGGCTCAGTGGTGAAGGTTCTCGCCTCCCATGCAGGAGACCCCAGTTTGGTTCCTGTCCCACACAGCCCCACATCCACCTGTGTGGAGTGAAACCATGTCACAACTAACAATGTACAACTATGGAGACAGCTCTGGGCCCTCCCCCTTTTCTCTGTCTCTTTCTCTCTCACTCTCTCACCTTCTCTCAAACAATAAAATAAAATCTTATTTTTAAGACTTATTTTTATTGTTTTTGAGAGAGAGAGAGATACAAAGACAGAGAAGGGGGAGGGCCCAGAAGTCTCCATAGTTGCACATCATCGGTTTTTCCACATAGTTTCATTCCACAGGTGGGTGGGGCTGCATAGGGCAGGAACTGGGCCGGGGTCTCCCCCTGATGAGAACTGAACTGGGGGTTCAGCCGGGGCTGGGGTTCGATCCTCGGTCCCCGGGACTGCAAAGTGACCACTTAACCCACTGAGCCATCCCGGCTTCCCCAGAATAAAATCTAAAGAAAAATGAAAAGATTGTTTGGTACTCACAGTTCCCCCAAAAAGGGGGCACACCGGGCCATGCAGGGCCATTTGGGGGACACCAGAGTCAGGAGGCGGAAGGAGGAGGAGGAAGGCATGGGAAAGAGTCTTTACTGCGGTTTTCGTGGGAAGAAACGCAGGGACAGGTGAGCAGGCGAGGCAGGTTTAGGTTCAGCCAGTATGAATGGGAGATGCAGGGACTGCCCGAGCTGGCTGGGACCTGGGGCAATTAGGTCTCACAGTGGTTCAACCTGTGAGAGGTCCTAAAAGAAAGGAGGCAGTCGGTGGCCTGGGCTCTGGATTGGTTGGTGGGCGTGTGAATGGAGTGCTTATAGGGGAATCGTTTGCTCTCGCTAGCAGTTAGCTAGGCCTGGGAGGGGCGGTGTCAGCAGGACCAGCAAGGCCTCAGATACCAGAGTATCACAGATAAAGTTACAAAAACTATGAAAATATTGTTAACACAGTATTCCTCTAACTTTTAAGACAAATGATACATTGGGAACTATGGTACATACACAATAGCTTTTTCTTTTTTAAAGCTTCATAGCCTCCCCTAATTTGGATGTTCCCCCATTCGAATGTGAATTCCATGAAGAGACAGCTTTGTCTCTCTTGTCCACTGTTATTAAAACCTCAGAGACTAGAATAGTGCCAGCCAAGAGCAGATGCTCAAAAATATTTGCCGAATGAATAAGCAAATGGAGCATAATGTATTCAACCATTGCCTTGTCAACAGACATTCAGATTACTATTTCTCGGCATTTTAAACAATGCTCCAATAAACATCCCTGTATATAAATCTTTATGCACTTGAATTCATTAGGAATGGGTTTGGAGAATAAAATAAAAGCCCCAGTATTGTCGCTGAGCCAAGGTAGATATTTAACTTTCTCGCTTATGTTCAGGAAGTCTGAAGGGGTCAGGTTAAAGCTGGTGTGGCATGCCCTGGAGCGGAGTTTGAGGGGTTGGGGGAGGGGGTGGTTAGGCTCCTCCTACCTTGCAGTCTTGACATTCATGGCTCTCATTCCCAAGGACACTTCATAGAACAAGCTTACTGACAGAACTCCAGCCAGCAATCCACACTCCAGAGAGAAGAAAAAGCAGGAGTGTGACTCCTTTCTTTGAGGACACTTCCTAGGAGGTGTATTATTGCCTAGAACAAGAATGTGTGCCTACACTTAATTGTAAGGAATGAAGGGAAATGTGGCCACGTGCCCAGCACAGCATCTGTAAGTGAGAAAGACAGGGTGGTGGACACTAGGAAACAACTAGCTCTATTCCTTCTATTCCTATCAGATAAATTTTCAGAAGTCAAGTTGCTATATTGGAAAATATATGAATTTAAACATATCTAATAAATACTGACAAATACTTTACACAAAGGTTTTAGTAATTGCATCCTATCAACAGTGTACAAGAGACTATTTCCTCCTCACTGACATGGATGTAGGAGAAAGTTGTAAAGAGTGATAATTTGGGAGCAAAAAAAATAATTCTATTGTTTCTTCAATTTGTATTGATTTGATTATTAATACGGTTTAATCTCTTTTCATGTATTTACTGGCCATTTTTCATTCCTCTTCTATGAATTGCCTTTTCATATCCATTGCCCATACTACTTCTAAATATTTATTTTTATTGTTTTTTGACCAAGAGAGAGACAGAGAGAAGGGGGAGGGCCCAGAGCAGTCTCCATAGTTGACAGCATTAGTTTTCCATATAGTTTCACTTCACAGGTGGGCGTGGGGCTGTGCAGGGCAGGAACTGGACCGGGAGCCTCCCGCATAGGCCCCGGCAAGAACTGAACTGGGGACACACCCCAGTTCAGAATGTGGGTCCACATGGGCCGGGGCTAGGATTCCATCCTCAGATCAGGCTGCAAAGCGAGCGCTTAACCACTGAGCCATCCCAGCTTCCCCCCATACTACTTCTAGGCACAATTTTTTAAAAGTTGTTTTTACAAAAAATGTAATCATATTATACATTTGATTTCGCAATTTGGTTTTTTTCAGGGCTATCTTTCTCTACCAATTTTGTAAATAATGATCTCATCGTTTTTAATAATATTGATTAACAGAATTTACTTAACAATACTCCTACTCCTGGACACTTGCGTTGAGTCTAATTTTCACCCATAGCAAAAACATGCTCCACAATATCCTGGTATATACATCCTTGCTCACATAAGTGGTGATAGGCATATTTATGAAATTATACCAGACAGATTCTCAGGCCCTTATTCATAGCTTACTCTAGATCAAAACACAGTTTTTAAATCCTGGTTATACAGAATATCAATCAATAATCTTTTGGTTACAAGTGACAGAAATCCAACCCAAACTGACTTTTTAAAAATAACCCCACTCTAATACTGACCTTATTTTGTTTCTTCTCTCTAATAAAATTTCCTATGAGACATTATCTATCTATCTATGTATCTATCTATCATCCACCCATCCACCCATCCACCTGTCTGTCTTAATGTGATAGACATGTATGATGAAGCAGGGACTTGTTCACACCAAATCTCTGTACCTGATACATCTCAGGTGCTCAGGACTTACTCTTACTCTCTCTATTTCTGGGTTCAATAGCTGTGAACAACTGAAGGGTTGCATTTTATGCATTCAACAGATAAACACATCTTTTCCCTAGTTGTTTCAGAAAATGTCTCATAATTGGCTCTCAAAGGCCAGGCCTAGGTGACATGTCTCCTGCATCCAGGGATTGGGATCAGCCAGCCCCACACAGATTACATGGACTACAAGGGAGTAAAGAGTAGAACTCCAGAGAAGTTGGGAAACTGTTATTAGTAAAAGAGAGAAAACAACAACAAACATCATCATAGTTAGTCGGCCTACCTTCAACATCTTCAAAGATCAGCACGGATTATAGACAAACACACTGAGGGTTCTAAGAATTGACATCTGCCAAACAGGACAGTGAAACAAACAGGACAGAAGTATACAACCACTCAAGGTCACATACTTCAGCAGTGATTCTTCCTGTTAATTCCTAATTCAAATTCTCATCAATATGCATGCTTTAATCTAATATAAGTAGTCTGTATTATAATGAGTGAAGGCTGATAAATTTTGCCTCCATTGTAATTTTTTTTTTGTAACACTAGACATACCGGTATCTTGATAGAACCAGTTCCTTGTAATCACACAGTGTTTCCCATCCATCATTCTTGACCTTGTACACATGTAGATGCTTATATTTTTCACTGAGTGCACTTTGGAATAGAAATGTTCAGACCAACCAACAGTCAACATGACCTTCTCAGCCAAGGCCCGAGTTTTCCATTTTTCAGCTGAAGTGATCCCTTACATGGACTGCCTTTTGTTCTTGGGGTCATAATGGTGGGGCCAAGTTTCATCACTTGTAATGATCATCTCTAAAAAGACCGCAACTTCTGTTTCAAAACATTCCAGGAGTTCCTGAGAAATGTGAACTCCTTCAGCTTTCATTTCTCATCAGACAGCAAGTGTGGTACCCACATGGCACAAACTTTGTGAAATCCAAAGACACTAATAATGTGTCCCACTCTCTCCTTAGAAATTCCTAATTTACCAGCAATTTATTTTTGTTTGATGAGACAATTTCTGAGGATCAGTTCTTCAATGTGATCTTGATGAAGCTGATCACTTGCAGTCATGGGCCTTCCACTTCATGGTTTGTCACTCAAATCTGCTTGTCCCACTTCTCCATCTTTGAACTGTCTCTCCCAAAATCTTATTGTACTCACATCAACACACTGATCACCATAAACAGCTTGAAGTCATCCATGAATTTCAATTAGAGGAACTTTTCCCTGTTTAGAATTGAATAACAGCACACTATTTGAACCAAAAGTTTGAACACACTTCCATTTAGATATGAGCTGGGTGAAAAATATAAGCATCTGTGTGTGCAAGATCAAGAATGATGGAGAGCAGATACCATGTGACTACACAGAACCAGTTAAAACCAGACATATTTAACGTAACAAAAAAAATATTACAGTGGAGGCAAAATTTATTATCCTGCCCGCTTAATAGTAGAAATAGTCATTGAACATTTACAAACTGCTGGGCACTATTCTAAGAGATTTACGTGGATTATCTCATTTTAATCTCACAACCCTATGAGGTTGTCACCACTATTATCCCTTTTACACAGGAGGCAAGCCAGGCTCTGAGAGGTTTAGTAACTAACTCAAGGTCACACAGCTGATTGTGGTAGACCCAGTCACTGTTTTCCTTCACATCTCCAACATATTCCTCTCTCTTTGCCTTTGCGTGCTGTGTGCCCCTGGTTCTCATCCAAGACCACACTTTGCTTCAAGGTACAGACCTAGACCCCTCCTCCAAAGTACCCCAGGAATCTCATCTCTGAACTCCAAAAGCACTTGACCATTCATTTGTTATGTATGAGTATTTTGTATAATTTTGAAAATATGTATGTCCTTGTTTCCACACTGTAGAGTAAGCACCTTGAAGGTAGCCACAGTGCCCCAGCCATGCCTGAGTCCCCACTGCCAAGGGCAAGCTGTCACCCACAGCAGACGATGGAGCCCTACAGCGCAGTCCACTACTACAGCGCCTGTGGACAATGACTGATATTCATGATGGGGACTGAAAGCCTAAGGAAATGGTGAATCGTGTTTAGGGATGTCTGGGGAAGGTTTTTTTTTTTTAATTGACATTATTGTAATAAAATCTGGGAGACTTGAGGAAATTCATCTCAGGATTTTATATACAGGGTCTGGCAGAAGTAACGCCCCTTTTTTATGAGTTGGTAATCTATACCAAATCGTTTATTGCAGAATTATAAGCATGTAATTCTGTAATATAACAATATTACACTCAAGCACACTGTACTACTTTTAAAAAGGTGTTACTTCTGCGGGGCCCTATATGTATATATAAAGCTTTACTTGTTTCTATCATAGACACAAGCCCAGTTGCCATCTGATACTTGTCGGAAGTCATTCAGACTGAGAGAATTAAATGAGGATGCCAAGCCAATCCCTTTACCTCCCTCCCAGCCCCAAACAGACCCCACCTTCCACCAGCCAAGTCAGACCTACAACCTTACAAACTCAGAGAAAGGGACCGCAGGGCTTCTCTAGCCCAATCGCTCCAGATTCCAGATGAAAAAAGAGCACTGGCTTTTCTTTCTTTCTTCTTTGTCGTTAGCTGCTACAAATTAGTCCCTTTCCATCAAAGCCTTCTCCTGTGTGCACGCTCACAGTAGCCCCAGTGTGATTGTCCCAATGGCATCTAAGTGGACATTGGTAGCCCCTGTCCTTAGACTTCTACGAGGCCAGAGGCGTTTTAGCCAAAGCCCTGTATCCCTTGTGCCCGGAGGCTTGGAGCGAGGCTGCTCCCGGGCTTCCCTGCGGAGCAGCAGAGAGAGCTCTCCGCTTTGGGAACCTATCTGCACAGGCAGGCTGGGCTGTGGGGGTGGGGGGTGAGAGGCAGGACCCTCTGGGCCTAACGCAAAGCGCTCCCTGGGGTCGGCACCAGAACGGGGGTCTTTCTCAGCCCCCAGGGCCAGTGCGGTCAGGAGAATTGAGGGCAAACCCCTGGCCCTACAAGCTCCCCCTCTGCCTCTCCTCCCAGCTGAATCCAGACTTGTGAGGAAGGCCAGGAGAGTGAGGTGCGCCCCAGCCTGCGAGTTCGGGGAGGCTTTGTTTGGAGTGATTTCCTCTGCACCCCCGCCTCGGGGCCCATTACACTGCTTGGGCCCCGGCATCCGCTGCGAAGCACAAATTCACAGTCTTCAAAGGAGGCCCGAAAGTGGAGCACGACGCCGATGGACTGAAGCTAATAAAGAACCAGAGCCTGGAGCCGTCAGCTAATGTAATATCATACTTACTACTCTGGAACAAAATAAATAATATCCTTTCTTTTTCTAGAGTGCTTTTATTTTTTTGAAGATTTCCATACTAGAGCACTTGGCCTTATTGCTTTGCCACGTTTCCTTTATAAAAATTCCCCCTTAATATAGTCAAACTCTATGTCTTGCTTACAGAAAGGCTCAAAAATGCCTTGGTAAGAATGAAGTTCCTAAGTGTGAAAGTCCCCCAAAGGAAGGGGACCGGAGGCGCCGGCAGCCCACCCTCCCCCACGGGGCTCCCGCGGGCTCAGGGGTCCCGGGCGCCCTGCGCGGGGGGCTCAGCCGCAGGGAGCTGTCGCGCGCTGTGCTGGGGGTGGGTTTGCGCTCCGCTTTCTCCTTGCCTTTCAGGCACTTAAATTCTCAACAGGCGGTTAACTGTGAACGAGCTGGTACCCGGGAAGGGATGGGTTCTTTGTGTCTGACTGGGAGGTTAAAAGTGGTTGTGGATGCTGTAACCTCTTCTCTTCTTGAAGCCAGGGCTGAAGAAAGCATGCCGGCCTTGAAGTCGGTAGGCACTACGCAGTCGCCTTTTCAGTCTGTTTCCTAATAGTTTCAAAGTTTCTAAAATTGAGGGAATGGTCTCAGTGATCTTTATGAGTCTGCCACGAATCAAATTGCTTACATCTATGATGTCATAAGAGAACTGAAGCAATTCTCTGGTGTGTTTTTTTTAATGGGTATATCACATCTCCTCTCTCTGAACAACTTAGAGCACTAAGATCTCTGTCCGTCAAGACACCCCAAAAGTGACACGAGGTCCAGAATCCTAAAACCCAGAGCCACCGAGGCAGCAACAGTGCCCTTGGGCGGCGGGACAGTCCCAACACTTGAAGCTCCTGCTGTAATTCTAAGCTGAAGCCATCCACAAGTGTCCCAGGTCACTCACGTGCTTACTGAAAAGTGCAATCAGATTTTTCCCCACAACAATGAGCAAAGTCATCGCCCTAGAGGTATTAATTATGTGGTTGTTTTTTCTTTTTTTTCTTTTTCCTTCTTAGTTCCTAGTTCTCGTTTCATACAGCAGTGATAACAGGAGCATTCTGATCCTCTTAAGCTGTAGCTTGGAAAAATAAATAAATGTGAATTAAAATCCCCCACTCTCTTTGCTCTGTATCAAAGCCCTGTGGAATCAATTGTACCACACGGAAATCAACAGAGTGAGCTCCTGAATTCATTTCCATGGCATTGTAAAAATAATTGGATTGCGCTGCACTCGAACACTCTTTTCAGGAACTAGAGAAAACGTGCCTGGGCTGGTAGGTGGGGGTGAAAGCGTGTCTGAGGACCGGGAACCTCACCCTGTGATTTCGCTATTGTTGTGTCAGGATCTATTATCAAATCCCAAATGAGCCTGGCTGTCCTCCCCTCAGTGAGGTGTTTAAAACTGCCTTCCCTGGTGAGAAGGAAAACACTTCTTTTGTTCCCATCTTTAAAATTAACTGCATAGTATTACCACTTCCAATGAGGTGTTTAACATCAAAATTGCCTACCCTGGTGAGAAGAAAAACACTCACTTTGTTTCCTTCCTTAAAATTAATTGAGGTTTTTGAAAACTCAACCTATTCAACCAACAGAGAAGAAAGGGAGAAGAAAAGATGGGATTTTAAAAGGTTGCCTTCAGTAGCTCATCAAAGATTTTCAGCACAGCCTTTCTGCTTAGACCACTTGCTGAATACTCTTCTGTCCCTCTGCTTTATTTCCCCCCATTATATTTTATCACCTGGGTCTCTCTGGTATGACCTTTGGTAGGAAGTTCATTAATAAGTACTTGCTAGAGTGAAGGAATGACTCCACCGGGCCCATATATTCCTTGTGAGCTTGCAGGTTTCCCACAAGCCTACCTCCTTGTTCAATGGAGTTAAAGAAATTGCTTATTAAACATTACAGTTAGGGGATGCCAGGATTGCTCTGCAGGTTGAGCATTTGCCTTGCCACCTCGAGATTAGGGGATCCAATCCTGACCCCAGCCTGTGTGAACCCATATGCTGGGCCACAGCAAAACTGGTGACCACAGGGGTGGTGATGAAGGTTCTTCTCACCTCCCATGTGGGAGACCCCAGTTCGGTTCCTGCCCTGCGCAGCCCCACATCCACCTGTGTGGAATAAAACTGTCACAACTAATGATGTACAACTATGAAGACTACTCTGGGCCCTCCCCCCTTCTCTCTCTCTCACACCTTCTCTCAAACAGTGAAATATATCTTAAACTAATTAAAATTAGTCTCTACTATTAATATCTGGGGACTAGGGGGTGTTGATAGAATTAGCTAAAGATGCTCCCTTCCCTCATTGCCTCTAACTTTTAAAACCATTGGGTAGCATTTGAGATGTGAGGTGTCCACTGTCTTTTGCAAGATGCAGTAGAATGTAGAAGGTAACAGAAGCAAAGTCTTGACTTTTACAGGTCAAAAGTTCAAGTAGGGTATAATAATAAGTTTAGAAGAAAAGAAAAAGAACCAGGCTTGCCTCCTATCTGGATAAGAAGTTCTCCAAAGGAAAGTGGAACTTGAAGGGGAGGGGGCGGAACGAAGAGAATTAGACTGCTGGTGTGTTTCTCTGAGAAGGGGCCCCATGTCTGCCACCCTCACCCCCAAGGTGGAACTGCAGAGGGAGGGGAAAGAAAGGGAAGGTGGGGGGCAGGATGGTGAAAACCCCAGTAGAGCAAGCTAACCCATGCCTCGTTCTCAGCAGAACCCAAGGAAGCTGCATGGCATCCCCAGCAACCCCTCTTCCTAGCATGGTGTGGAGCATAGGTGACAGCGTGTGGACCCAAAAACGCCTCTCAGAGAACATGCGTCCCCCAGCAAAGGACAGAAGGGGACCAAAATGTTGCCATCCTGAAGCCACCCTTTAAGCTGTTTGTTAACAAGACTCAGAAAGATCTTTTGACAACCCCACCCCACCCCCACTTTCCTACCCAAGAGATTCAGACAGAGAAACCTGCTTTAGGAAGGGAGCCTAGGCTTAGTCACCTTAAGAATCTTCACCCCCAAGCCTGTTAGCTAGATCCCCCATCCCCACCCTGCCCAGTGTCCAGTTACTTCTAGCAAGAGTTGCCTAGCAAGAAATTTCCTCTCTCTCTCTCTCTCCCTCTCTGTCAAAAATAAATAAATAAATAAAAATATATTTTTTTAAAAAAAGGGGAAGCCGGGATGGCTCAGTGGGTTAAGCGCTCACTTTGCAGCCCCAGGGACCGAGGATCGAATCCCAGTCCCAGCCCATGTGGATCCATATGCTGAACTGGGAGCTCCCCTAGTTCGGTTCTCTCTCTGTCTCTGTATCTCTCTCTCTCTCTCTCTCCCTCTCTGTCAAAAATAAATAAATAAATAAAAATATATTTAAGAAATTTCCTGCTGTGTATGTTCTGTTCTTCCTCAACTATCTGTAAACCACCCATTCTCACTTCTGAAATCTAATACCCCCTCCCGCACTTTCTTCTTTGTCCAAAAACATCACATATACCCAATGTTGCCTCACTGTCTTTGGAATTTTTAGGCTTATGTGAATTATCCATGCACATGTATTAAAACTTTGATTTTCTACTGTTAATTTGTCTGTCTCTGTTCATCTGATTATTAGCCCAACTGGAAGAATTTAGAAGGCAGGAGGAAAGATATTAATATTTTTTAGCCCCCACTGTACAACAGCAATGGAGTGTTAACCTGTGCTTGAGAGAGGCATGAGTATAGCAAGGAGAGTGCTCTGACATAGGCCACCCCGCTGTCATTCCCTGATGAGAATTAAATGGTGGTCTACATGGACCAAAAACTGATAGGAAAGGCGGCTATTTCAAGGGGTGCCTGGGAATTCCTCGCCTCTACCCCCCAGCTCCAGCCCCTGTGCCTCCACACTATGTAAGCTCCTTGGAGTGGATACTCACAATCCTGAACTGACTGAACCTGTTTCCCCGACTTAGTGGGATAGGACCTGAAAACAGAAAATGAATTCAGTCATAGAAAAATAGTTCCATTTCTTTACACACCTTGAGTGTGTAGGCTGAGATTTATACCTGCTGAACTCATTCATCTGCAAAGATATTATTTGCATAAATCAAAAAACTGATTATTACAACTGTATCATTACCAAATAAAAGCTAAATCATGTTTTTTAAAGTTTACTTATTAAGCTATGTACCAGGTACCGGCCTATTCTCTTTAATACATGATCTCTTTCTTTTCTTACATTTTATTTTATTGATGTCAGTATCTGCTTCTCATGTTTACGAAAATGAAGCTTTGGGATTCCAGGATAGCTCAGCAGCTGAGCGCTTGCCTCGCAGCAATCGTGAGGTCTGGGGTACAACTGCCAGCCCTGGCCTGAGTGACCCCCTGTGCTGAAACTATGGTGCAACTGGTAACCACTGGGATGGTTTGGCAGCGAAGATTCTCGCCTCCCATGTGGGAAACCACCGGTTTGGTTCCTGTCCGGCGCGGCCCCACATCCACCTGTGTGGAATGAAAGCATATCAAAACGAATGAGGTACAACTATGGAGACCACTCTGGGCCCTCCTCCCTTCTCTCTCTCTCTCTCTCATATTTTCTCAAGCAATAAAAAATATATATTTTTTTTAAATGAAGACTTAGAGAAGTTAAATAGTTCACCCAAGGCCAATAAAATGGAGTCAGAATTCAAATGGAATATCTGACTTTTTTTTTTTTTTTTTCAAAACATAAGCTTTTATTACTCCAGGACAACTTGGATTTCATGAATGCCTAGTTTCATGGGGCATGTAGTGTGACTCATGACTGTGGACACAAAATCATTGTTAGCCTGTGCTACAGCCCTGGGCTACTTTCAAAGACACTCAGTTACTCACAATCTCACTTGCTTCTATAGCTGTGCATTCCATCTTTTTCCTCCCCTTCTTCTGCCTTGGGGCTTCTTACTATCTGGGTAATACAGGACTTGGGCCTAGGTGAACCCTGGATAGTGGCCCCTCTGTCACAATCAGTACTTGGACCTGATGCTGGGCCTGTGGCCTCTGGAGCCTGACTTAGCTGGGTACCTGTCTGTAGCACCCAGGGGTGGCCTGGCTAGCAGGTAATCACGTTTGGCTAGCACCCGACTCCTCAGTGAAGCCCACAGACAATGCTGGACTCTCTGGGGTAGCTCGGAACCCTCACTTCTAGCTAGTGGACTGAACCATAGGATGGCCATACTTCACTTTCCTGACTTAGGAGTCAGGAATATCTGACTCCTAAATTGATATTCTTCACTAAGGTGTCATACTGTCCTCTCATTTTGCTTCCCAGATCTCTCCAAGATCATGCATTTCTACTTCTGCTGCCCAGAGTTTCAAGGCAATTGTTCCCAATCCAAGTCTGTGCTCGAGGCTTCAAAAGACCAAAACTCAAAATGGCAGAGTTTGGAGTAAGGAAAGGTTTATTTATCGAGAAAGCGCCCCCTGAGAAGATGGGAGATCTAATGGTGCTTCAAATTCACCTTGTTCGCTGGACTAGGTTGTCGGTTTTTAAGGGGTAGGGGAAACAGGTATGTGGAAGTGCTGGTGGGGCAAGTTTTAACTGGAGGACCTTGGAACTTAGCCCTTTATGGTAAAAGAGCATCAACCCCAGATCTTCCTGGACAACAAGGACCCCTTTGCTTCTGAAAGGGTTCCAGTGTTCAAGTTCCTGCTATGTCCTGGTCCTTTAGTTCCATGTGTGGGGAAGGGTTGAGACTGGTTACAGGTACAGCTGGAGGCCAAATTTCTCTCCTCTGTGCATGCTTCAGCTGCATGACATACAATTTTGGTCTGTTGTCTCTGAAAAGCAACTCAGCATCTTGTTAAACAGGATAGGACTGTTTTGATCTGGTTCTAGTTACACAATCACATACTTGTGTACTGCAACCCTGGGTACAAAGAAACACGAACTTATCCTTCCTGCTCCTAGTTTCCAAATTGCCCCAAAATTAAGTGGAATACTGCTGTCATAATCTTAGTGCCAGGATTTAAGTTTTAGCTCAATACCTATTTCTTTTGCAGCCAGTATACCTTGAGCTAATTAAAATTGATTAATTAAGCTTCACCAAGGAGCAAAATGTGACGAGAGACAGATTCCTAGACCAGAAGTCAGTAAACTATGTTCCTCGGTTTCACATTACTGCTCTTCCTTTAAAAATTAACCTTAAGCAATCACTTACCAGCTCCGTCGTCAGCTTCCTCATCTACAAAATAAACAGTCTTAAGGTTCCCTTCTAGTTCTAACTTTCCATGATTCTGAAGAGCCAGGACCAAGTTGTTTAAGGGAACTTAAACTGTACTTCTCCAAACAGTAACTTCTCTCTGATCTCTATCTGTTTCTTTCTCTTAGATTTAAGTCTCCCACATTCTGGGACCAGGCACAGGTGAGGTTTTACAAAGGAATGGGAAAGTACATATAATAATACCTCATGTTGTTGGCATTAGGAAGAACATGATGGCTAAAGATGAAATTGTTTTCAGGAAAGCTCTTTACATGACTATATAAAGAAGTATAAGAAGTGCTATTAAAAAGATGTATCACTTCGGCTGAAATGTGGAGAAAGAGATCATCCTGATAATAGGTCCTCCCACAGGACAATTGTCTTATGTCATTTGAAACTGCTTATATAATCCTTTAAAACTTTTATATAATCCTTTAAAACTTTTTCTGGTATCTGGTGACTCTTCTATTCACATGGCTGTTATTTCCATTTCATGAAGTGTAAATTCTTTGATTTATTGAATTTGCTAGTTTCCTTGCATGATATTGACCCTATTCAGATGGTTTAGTATCCTTAGGGTCCACACATGACTCAGACCTGTGCAATCAGAATACCTCTGATATCAAAAAAGGTGAGCAACATTGTTTTGACTCTTTAGAGTTGGCCTGACAGAAGTTTTTTCGGTGGAGGACAATTGGCTGACTTTCATCTTGTATTTGGACGCTTTGTGTCAGGGTCGTATTGGTACACCCATGTTTCATCAGCAGTGATAACATGGCTCAGAACATCGTCCTGCCTGTCCTAAGTATTTTGGCAAACTGACTCTCCTTTGCTTGTGTTCATCAATGAGCTCCTTCAGGACCATTTTTGTACACACCTTTCTCATGCCGAGATTTTCAGTTAATATTTTTCCTGTTTCTCTGTCGATGTTTACTTGATCTGCTATGCTTCTCACTCAGCTGATGATTTAGATGCACAATTCAACAAATTTTGCAATGTTTCTATCAGTTCTGCTCATTACTGCCCGCCCTGACCTCTCTTCATCAGTGATACTCTCTTCTCAGAAAACAGTTTAATCCATTTGTACACTGCTGTTTTTTTTGTTTTGTTTTGTTTTTTATCTTTTTATATTTATAGAGAGTAATTGTTTTATCTTCAGTGCATATTTATTTCTATTTTACTTTTGACAGATAGAGAGAGAGACAGAGACAGAGATAGCTAGAGAACCGAACTGTGGGAACTCCCCAGTTCAGCATGTGGGTCCTGCCTGGGCCGGAGCTGGGATTCGATCCTCGGTCCTCGGGGCCTCAAAGGGAGCGCTCAACCCGCTGAGCCGTCCCGGCTTTCCCCCACTGCTGTTTTCTCCGTGGCATTATCCCCATTAACTTGGACTAACACGTCCAATTCCACTTGTACTTTTGCCAAGTTTAACAAGAAATTTAATGTTTGTTCATTGATCTAATTCAAGCTTGACATTCTCACAGCACACAAAAATATGCAACAACTGAGTGCCACTCAGCAAGACACCACTACACGTTGACACAAACACAGCTGTGAGTCAGATATAACAAGGTTATGAAACCTTACCAAGTTGTTTGTGCAGTGCTGCCAACGTAAGTGCATGGTGGTATATTCCTAAACTTAATTGTCAAACTTAGTCAGTACTCTAGCTTTCAGACCATATTGCTATTGTCATAACTTTAAAAAATAACTTTTAAATTCAGGCTATATTTGCTCCAGCCCAGGGGTGGAAGGAAACAAGGAAAAAAGTGAGAAAATTCTTGGATTTGAAATGCATAAATATCATTTAAGTAGGTAATCATAGATTTTTTTTTTTACTGCTATCTCCTCTTTGCCAAAGAATTCATGAAAAGACCATAAAATTTCTCCAGTCTTTTAAATTGCCAGATTTCTGCATGCTTTCACCCCTCTAAAGTTTTCCAGCAATTTTCTCTGAAAAGAATAGACAAACTAGAACCTAAACCTCAAGCTTCAAAATTTCTTTGTGCTTGTTTTTACACAGCTTTATTTGGCATGGTAGGAAAATGGGCAATATTCTTCTCACCTAATAGCTGAATTTTGATTGTTTTAGCACGTATAAATTACATGGCTTTATTCCTCAATCTTTTTTTTTTTTTTAAGATTTATTTTTATTGTTTTTGACAGAGATACAGAGACAGAGAGAAGGGGGAGGGCCCAGAACAGTCTCCATAGTTGCACATCATTGGTTTTTCCACATAGTTTCATTCCACAGGTGGGTGCGGGGCTGCACAGGGCAGGAACTGGGCCAGGGTCTCACCCCAGTGAGAACCAAACTGGGGGCACTCCCCAGTTCAGCATATGGGTCCACACCAGCAGGGGCTGGGATTCGATCCTCCGTCCCCGGGGCTGTAAAGCGAGCACTTAACCCAGAGCCATCCCAGCTTCCACCTCGATCTTTTCTAAGTGACCTTTTTCCCTTAATTATTCTGGATTTTTTTTTCCCCTTAATTTTATTTCCCTTAATTATTCAAGGATTTTTAAATCAAAATTCAAATTTACTGAGAAAAAGGTCTCATAATTTATTATGTACCACTATTTTAGCTTAAGGTTTATTAATCTTCAATTATACACATACAAGAAATTGGAAACAGTAATCAAACCAGCGGTAATTTAAGAGTGAGCATTAAAAAAAAAAAAAAAAAAGGCAATAAATAAAGACCTAGAAGAGAGAAAAGTTTGGGGCGGTGGAGATAAACAGACACTTTCCCAGGGCGCCTCTCCCGGTTACTTATGTCCAGTTGGAAATTACTGTTAATGTAAGGAAATGAGATATAGAATGTACTTGGGCGCCGTGTTGCTATTGACCAAAAACCACCCAGAGAGCTGGGATTGCCTGCGTTGAACTGCGGAAACGAAACCAATCCTGACCATGTGGTTACGGTAAGGACGAGTTTCAGAGGCTGGGTCCATAGAGCAACAATGAATGGAATTAATCGTCAGATCCCGTTATTACTAAGTTATCTCGCACTCCCACAGTCCTAAAGGCTCTGCGACTAGGACGGCCTTAGTACGCCTCGCTGGTCTCCACTCAACACAGCGCTTCGAGCTGTTTTGCGATACAGTCAAAAGATGGAGGCGGGCTTTTGTTTGTGTTGGCTCCGCTCACAGCCAGCGTCTGGGGCGGAGACGCACAGCCCTCGCAGACGCTCCGAGGCTCGGGTCTGAGGAGCCGTCGCGGCTGCAGACGAGGACGTGACCGGCCCTGGCCCGGCTGCGAGGAACACCGCTGCAGCCCGTCCCCCCGTCTGGCCTCTCGCAGAACGACTCGCGTCCTTGCAGCGGACCCGGGCGGGGGAGGGAGGCGGCGGGAGCGCGCACGGCGTCACAAAGCCAAGCAGGAACGCTCGAATTCGCGCCGAACTGCGGCACGCCCCGGGAACCCACTCGCGGCCCGCCCTCGGGCGGGAGCCTCGGTGCCGCCTCTCCTCTGCCGTCCCTTCCCCCACAGGGCGGACGCGCCCCCGCCGCCTGTCGGGGCCACAGCGTCGCGGGAGCGCAGGCGCCGCAGAGCATCCTGGGAGAGCCGCGCCGGAAGTCCGCGAGGGCGCTCGGCGGCGGCGAGGTTATAAAAGGAAAGGACCCGGCGGCCGGCGGAAGTGGGCGGTTCAGCAGCTTCGGGCGCTGTTGTTTGGGCTCTGGGCTTCCTGAGGGGCGTTCTCTTGGAGGGCCGCCGGTGCAGGCCTCAGTGACAGAGCCGCTCGCCCTGAGCACCTTTCCCGGAGCAGTGTCTCTGCTCGCGGCCTCCAGGCACAACATGGCGCAGGAGGTATCGGAGTACATGAGCCAGAACCCGCGGGCGGCGGCCTGGGTGGAGGCGCTGCGCTGCGACGGTGAGACTGACAAACACTGGCGCCACCGCCGGGAGTTTCTGCTCCGCAACGCCGGGGACCTGGCCCCCACTGACAGCGCTGCCTCCGCTGACGCGGAGGAGGCTGCAGACGCCGAGAGCGGGACGCGTAATCGGCAGCTGCAGCAGCTCATCTCCTTTTCCATGGCCTGGGCCAACCACGTCTTCCTTGGGTGCCGGTGAGTGAGGACGCGCGCTTAAGCAGCTCCCCGGGGTTTGTCTGAAGCCGCGGGACTGAGGCCCGCAGCCCTCACTGGAGGGGAAGTTGTGAAGCGCGGGAATCGGCGGGACCGGCTGCCCTCTAAGGGCGAGAAGGGCGTCTATACCGGAAACCGGCATGATTTCCAGTCTGTAGGTGTCCCCGTTGGGTGGGGGGCTGCTGATGGAGTTGATGTCTGACAACGTTCTTGTGGTTGGACACTAAATTTAAGGTTGATAAGTAGGGACCCCGCCTCCCAGGCTCTGGTGCATTTATTTCTGGTGTTCCAGGAAGCAGTTCCTGGCGGTTGGTATCCTTTCTTGGTTACAACCAGGAAATGCAGTTTCTGCGACCAGTTTTTGCACAACAGAAGTAGTAGCTTAGAAAAAAACACCTAAAAAGCGGCTTTTCCTTCTTTTTCAGGTACCCTCAAAAAGTTATGGATAAAATACTTAGTATGGCTGAAGGCATCAAAGTGACAGATGCTCCAATCCATACAACAAGAGACGAACTGGTTGCCAAGGTGAAGAAAAGAGGGATATCAAGTAGCAATGGTTAGCAGATCATAGATGTGAACATACATAGGAGTTTAGAACATAAGTTTGATATAATTAGGAATTATTACTAATTTTTTTAACGAGTTGGAGTTTGTATAATGTTATTAATCAAGCTGGAATATTAAACCTAAATTATGTGTCTGTGTGTTTTAGGCTCTGAATTTGATAGTTTAACTGCTTTAGATTTTGAAGTCTCAAATGTTGTCTATGCTGTTGATTTTTTAATATTAGAAATTAATGTTATTCAATGATGTTTTAAGAAATCAATGAAGTTGTTCCACTTTTTAAAGAAACTACTAGTCCTGAAATATTGTTGCCTTTTTCTTTATTTTAATGAATATATGTCTTGTAAACTTTCAGCTGATAACGTATGAAGTAAGTAGATTTAGTCACGTATCTGTTTTCCTTCTTTTTAGAAGGGGTAGAAGAGCCAATGAAAAAACGAATTATAGAAGGAAAAAACAATTCTGCAGTTGAGCAAGATCATGCAAAAAATTCTGCCAAAACAGAACGAGCATCTGCTCCGAAGGAACACAGCTCAGTGTGTACAGGATCATCTTCCAAATTAGAGAGTGGTGGGAACTCTGCTCGGAGCTCGGGCACCTCGAGTCAGAATAGCTCTACAAGTGATGGAGATCGATCTGTTTCCAGCCAAAGCAGCAGCAGCAGCATTTCCTCTCAGGTAACAGCAGCAGGGTCTGGAAAAGCTTCTGATTCAGAAGCCCCAGATAAACATAGTTCAGCATCACTTGTTTCTTCGTTGTTGAAATCCAGTGTGAATAGTCATGCAACCCAGTCCACTGATTCCAGACAACAAAGTGATTCGCCTAAAAAGAGTGCTTTGGAAGGCTCTTCAGTCTCAGCTTCTCCAAGTATCTCAGAGATTGAGGTGCCCTTGTTGGGCTCCTCAGGAAGCTCAGAAGTAGAGTTGCCACTGTTGTCTTCTAAACCTAGTTCAGAGACAGCTTCTTCAAGTGGGTTAACTTCCAAAACCAGTTCAGAGGCAAGTCTTTCATCGGTTTCTAAAACCAGTTCCACATCAGGCACGGCCTTACTAACTCCCAAGAGCAGCACATCAGCAAATACATCGATGCTGACATCCAAAAGCACTTCGCAGGTAGCTGCATCACTATTAGCCTCTAAGAGCAGCTCCCAGACCAGTGGATCTCTGGTGTCCAAAAGCACTTCCTTAGCAAGTGTGTCCCAACTGGCTTCTAAGAGTAGTTCTCAGACTAGCACCTCCCAGTTGCCTTCTAAAAGTACTTCCCAGTCAAGTGAGAGTTCTGTCAAATTCTCTTGTAAGTTAACCAATGAAGATGTGAAACAGAAGCAACCATTTTTCAATAGACTATATAAAACAGTGGCATGGAAGTTGGTAGCTGTTGGTGGCTTCAGTCCCAATGTGAATCACGGAGAGCTCCTAAATGCAGCCATTGAGGCTCTGAAAGCAACACTGGATGTTTTTTTTGTTCCACTAAAAGAACTGGCAGATCTGCCTCAAAATAAGAGCTCTCAAGAAAGTATTGTTTGTGAATTGAGGTGCAAGTCTGTGTATTTAGGTACTGGCTGTGGAAAAAGCAAAGAAAATGCCAAAGCAGTTGCATCAAGAGAAGCATTGAAGTTATTTCTCAAGAAAAAGGTGGTGGTAAAAATATGTAAAAGGAAATATAGAGGCAGTGAAATAGAAGACCTAGTACTCCTTGATGAAGAGTCAAGGCCTGTAAACTTACCTCCAGCATTAAAACATCCTCAAGAATTACTATAATGTGTGCAAAGTATCACTCATAATATCTGGCATTTGAAGAGAAAAACTGGCTTTTGTATAATAAACACAGGCTTTCACAAATTTTGTATTGCTTTTTTCCAGTTTTGCAGAAAATTTACATTCTAGTTCTCTTCACACCGTAGAAGTTGTAAATAATTTAGGAATGACAGTTCACATTAAAAGATGCATTAACAGCGTAGCACTATGCTGTTTCATTTGCTGAAGGAAATACTGTCTTCTATTTTTAATGGTACATTAGGTACGATGTGTTGTTCTGTAGACTCTTAAAACTTTTGTACTATTGATTTGGTAAAAATGTATTAAGTTGTTTACCATGCTTTTTTTTTTCTAGTGGAATAAAGCTCCCACGTCAAAGAAAAGGGGACCATAGTATTTGAATGTCTGAAAGTCTGAAGCTTAAGGTTTTAAGAATGTTGCCCATAATAGTCAACATGTCTGTTAAAAGAATAGAAGAAAAAATAGTTGTCTCAGACTATTTTTATGAGAAGTTGTAAGCATTTTTTAGATACAAAGCAGTATAAAGTACTTAAGGTTATTTTATTCCGAAGTTGTTTAAAATTCACCATGATTTTGACTGCTGCAGATTCTTTCCAAGTGGGTTAATAATTTATGTTTTGAGGTAAAATACAATTTACACTTTTTCTTAAAAGACATAAATGTGGGTTTCTATATTAAGCATATTTTGTGACTACTGCTATTAACAGATTGATTTGTTTAGATATTAAATGCTGTAAGCTATTTTACCTTTTCAAGAAGTTGTGTTTTTTTTTCCCCTAAGTCAGAACCAATTCCTGCAAATGGGCTTCTCACTACTGGTCATTGTAAATTACAGTGAAGTAATTTTTCATACCTGTCATACAACTTATAATGGGTAGAGAAGGTATAGTTTGCAAATCTAGAACTACATGATTTCTTGTTTACATATCTCTGAAGAATACTGGGAAAAATAGTGAGCCATACTCAGCTCTTTAATAGGCATGCTTCATTGAATTATATTTGTTAGTAAAGAACTGGAAACCTCTTTGTGTCGTGGGTGATTCTACTTGTATTATTCTGTTGTATATTCTGTTCCTTTGATTCTGTTTGAGAGAAACAGAAGGGGGAGGGCCCAGAGTAGTCTCCGTAGTTGTACATCATTAGTTTCGACAGTTTCATTCCACACAAGTGGATTTGGGGCCTTTGCGGGGCAGGAGCTGAACTGGGGTCCTTCCACATAGGGTGTGTGCCCCAGTTCAGCATGTGGGTTTTCATGGGCTGGGGCCAGGATTCAATCCCCGAACCTCACAGTTGGCAAGGCAGGAGCATCCCCCATTTCATAGTTCAAACTCTGGCCCAAAATGTTTCGTTTTTTGTGACCTTTCAGCTGGCTTTATAGATGTTGCTTATTGAATAGTAATGGTGGTAACAGAAAAAACAAGAAATGACCTTTCACATGCCTGTTGTATTGGAATAGGGAAATTGAACATAAGGAGCATAATTTTGATGTTATTTCTATGTTCTAGAAGTTGACAAGTATACTTTATAGACTTGAAATAATCAGAGGTTTTTTTTTATTTTACAAGGTAATCTTTAAAAACGATTGACTTTTGAGAATGTTTAATTGGGGAAGCCAGGATGGCCCAGCGGGTTGAGCACTCACTTTGCAGCCGCGGGGTCCAAGGATCGAGTCCTGGCCCTGGCTCATGTGAACCCATTTGTGCCCCAGTTCAGTTCTTGCTGGGGCGAGCTTCCCATATGGGAGGCCCCTGGTTTGGCCCTCAGCTCGTGGGTATGTGCTTCCAATGAGGGAGGCACCTGCCCACCTGTGTGGAACAAAACCTTGTCAATGATGTGCAACTATGGAGACTGCTCTGGGCTCTCCCCATTCTCTATGCCTCTGTCTCTCAAAAACAATAAGATTAAATCTTAATGTTAAATTGGATATCAGAGTTAAGTTCATCTTCTGTAAATGGGATGTGAGAAGCAATAACATGAATGTTGTGAAAGCACTTTTAATTACCTTACTTCCTCAGTCTTGGAATGTAAATTTTGTGGAACAGTGATTGCCAGAAAAGCAAGCAGTATATTACAAGAATGAATTTTTTTTTAAGATTTATTTTATTTTTGACAGAGACAGAAGGGGTAGGTCCCAGAGCAGTCTCCATAGCTGTAAATCATTAGCTTTTTGACATGGTTTCATTCCACATGGGTGAGTGGGGGCCTCCCACGTGGGAAGCACACCCCAGTTCAGCATATGGGTCCGCTTGGGCCGGGGCAGGATTTGATTCTTGGTCCCTGGGTTACAAAGCAAGCGCT
This sequence comes from Craseonycteris thonglongyai, assembly GCA_004027555.1. Classification (NCBI taxonomy): domain Eukaryota; kingdom Metazoa; phylum Chordata; class Mammalia; order Chiroptera; family Craseonycteridae; genus Craseonycteris; species Craseonycteris thonglongyai. The sequence goes on along the minus strand of PVKE010013295.1, from coordinate 7,977 downwards.
TAACCTGCTGAGCCATCCCGGCTTCCCCTCTTTTTTTTTTTTATTATTTTATTATTTTTTATTGTTTTGAGAGAAGGTGAGAGAGAGAAGTGGGGAGAGCCCAGAGCAGTCTCTGTAGTTTTATGTCATTAGTGCTGACATGGTTTCATTCCACACAAGTGGATATGTGGCCACACAGCAGGAAGAACCAGGGTTGGGGGTGGGGATGGGAGGGCCTCCTGCATCAGAAATGAGACCCTTCACCAAGCTCTCCTGGTGGTTACCAATTGCTCTGCAGTTCAGCATATGGGGTTGCACGGGCCAGGGCCAGGAATTGAACTCCAGACCTCACAATTGCAAGGCAAGTGCTCAACTGCTGAGCTATCCTAGCACCCCAATACATTTCTATAGTGTATCTAATTAGGTGGTTTGGTAATTTCTTAAATTGGCTTGTTACAAGTTAAAAGTTACTGAAACTATTTTAACCTTTTGATAGAGAATTGGAGGAAGCTGCTTAGTATAAAAAAAGTATAAATTTGTTACAAACTTACTAAAAGCTTATAAATTTAAAGGACTGATTTGAAAGAAATGTGTATTTTACAACTCTTTAAGATAGTATAGTGCAAAAGAAAATAAGCTTTGGAATCTTTTATTCTTGAGGTTCTAGGCTCCCTCTGGGAACTTAATCTTTTAACTCCATCTGTAAAATAGGACAAATAGCTATCTTTCCATAGTTTATTAACTGCTTATATATGTGTCCTGATTTCTTCACAGCCTTATGAGTAGCTTTTTTCCTTTGGCCCATTTTTCAGATGAAACTAAAAAAAGTTGGTCAAAGATCAAATTCAAGCCCCTATCTGATTCCACAGCCCAAGCTCTTATGATACTGTATTGATTATCTTTCTTATTTCTCCAAGTGCTAAAATTTCTGAAAATCCTCTGGACTGGTTTTCTATCAATGAGTCACATCAGGAGCTCTTCAGTTTATTAATGTTTATCTAAGGATAAACTACTTGCATGTCTTGAATATTCTCAACTACAGAATTATCCCACATGGTGCAGTTGCAGTTTGTTTAAAAAGTCCTAAAATAATTTGCAATCAAGTTAGTGAATAAAATAGATGATCAAGATGGAAATACTGAGTTTTTAAAAGTTGAGGTGGCATGTCCTCGAACTTTTTTTTTTTTAAGATTTGTTTGAAAGAAGGTAGGGGGGTTGGGGGGTGGGCAGAGCAGTCTCCATAATTGTACATCATTTGTTGTGACATGGTTTCATTCCACACAGGTGAATGTTCTGTGCAGGGTGGGAACCTAACATGGGGGTCTCTCACATGGGGGCCAGAACCTTTGCTGTAGTGCCATCTCCACAGTTAATCAGTTGTGCTGCAGTAGAGCATCTGGGGTTACATGGGCCTGGGCTGGGAATCGAACCCCAGACCTCATAATTGTGAGGCAAGCACTCAACCACTGAGCTATCTCAGCATCCCTCGCTCTTTTTTGATGATTCTTCTTGATGGTGCTAAAACTGGGATTTTATTTATTTATTTTTAATAGTGAAGTTAGTTGACTTGGAGGAAGGATATTGTCTTGAGTTTTTTTGTTTTGTTTTTTTAAGATTTATTTTTATTGTTTTGACAGAGAGAGATACAGAGACAGAGAGAAGGGGGAGGGCCCAGAACAGCCTCCATAGTTGCATACCATTGGTTTTTCCACATAGTTTCATTCTACAGGTGGGTGCAGGGCTGCACAGGGCAGGAACTGGGCCGGGGTCCTACCCCGGCGAGAACTGAACTGAGGGCACTCCCCAGTTCAGCATATGGGTCCACACAGACCTGGCCGGGGCTAGGTCCCCGGGGCTGCAAAGTGAGTGGTCAACCCACTGAACCATTCCGGCTTCCCCTGTCTTGAGTTTTTAAGGCAAATTCTTGGGGCCTGCAGGTAATGTACTGCTGGGTAATTGTCATAAGGATATGTATAATTCCAAGACTTGATACATATTAACAGCCTGTTGCAATTTAATTTATGTGTGAAAGGGCCATTGTTTTCCCCTTGCTGTTTGGATTTCTGAGTAATGGCAGTGAGAAGGTAACCCAAAGCAAGCATCAACCGAGAAACAGGTCAGTCCTACAATTGTGTTGTTATTTTAGTTTAAGGGGAATTAGACTTGTCCTCAAAAATTGTGCTAGAGTCCTATATTGACTCACTTCTTAGACACAGGCAAGTCTATGGGTATCAATTTTGGCATAATTTAAGTATTTTCTGTGGTTGGTGAATTAAAAAGTTTATAGCTTTCTATCATTTAAACAAAAACAAGTAGAGGGGTTAGGTGTTAAGCTATTTATCCACTAACCCTATGCAAGAAAAGCATAAATAAAAATTTCACATTTCCTGGCTTTCCCGAATACAGCTAAGTTGCTGTCCTAGCTAGAACCATTCTTTTTTCACTTATTACCAGCTTTAGTATCTTTTCATTTTCCTATTTCCCTTCTTTAAACAAACAAAAAACAAAACCTAGAGGAAGATCATTGTCTCAAAAGGAATATTAGTTTTTAAAGTTCTCTTTTTTCCTTTTTTTGTTTATAAAGCAAGAAATACTGTAGTTAGTGAACAAGGTCTCCAACAAAATTAAATTGGAAGGGAAAAATAAAATATTAAACAGGAAGGGTTACATACAGGATGTTCTTTTTGTAAAAACTAGATACTTTATATGCCAGTACTAAACAAGAAGCAATAAAATACTTTTGTGATTTTGAAACAAGTAGATTCAGAATCCTTTTTAAGTCATTTGGAAGAAACCAAATTAATGTAACATCAACAGTATGCAACTTGAACAGAATGTAAGGACAAATGCACAAAAGACAATCATCCAGTGTTTTCCTTATGACCGAGTTCTAAATATGTAACCAGTGGTTTTCAGACTTTTTAGCTATATTTCATCAAAGAGACATGTGTGTTAAACAGAAGCAGACCCACTTCTACCTTCCATTCTCAATTCCTGCTGTACCTCTGGACTATAAGCAAAAGGGAGCGGGGTGTGCAACTATGAGGCCCAGTGTTTCTTCAACAGGTATCCGAGTGGATACAGGCAGACAGTCAGTTGTTCACTACAAAGAGAAACTAATCTGTTTTTAAGATATATGCCATATTAGAATTGTTAATTATGAGGGTGGGCTGATAAATTTTGCCTCCACTATAATACATTTTATTATATTAGACATAGCTGGATATAATTGGTTCTGTGTAGTCACATGGCATCTCCCCTCCATCATTCTTGATCTTGCACACACACATGCTTACATTTTTCACTCAGTGCACATGGGAATGAAAGACTGTTCAGACGTTTGGTTCAAACAGTGTGCTGTTATTGAATTCTTAATAGCGGAAAAAGTTCCTCCAATTGAAATTCACAGGCAAATGCAAGCTGTTTAAGGTGATCAATGTGTTGATGTGAGTACAGTAAGACACTGGGTAAGGTGGTTTAAAGATGAATGGGGCAAGCAGATTTGAGTAACAAACCACAAAGGGAAGGCCTGTGACTACAAGTAACCAACTTCATCAAGATCATGGAAATGTATTGAAGTGTGTGGTGATTTTGTAGAAAAATAATTATGTAGCTTTGAAAAAAAATGATGTAGGTCTACTTTAATTTCATTAAAATATCTTCCCATTCATTTTCAATTTAAGATGACACAAATTTATCAGCTCAGGTGATAGCAGACTCAGGTGAGGCTTAAGGGACCATTACATAAGTTAACATTAAAATAACACTAAAAATAGCTGCCATTTATTTCTTTTTAATCATGAAATGTTGCAGGACCCAAATATATATAAAGTTCAATAATTGAATGCCCATATAATATTACCTAGTTCAAAAAATAGAACTATTAGCACTTTTAAGAACTCACTATGTGAATAGCTACCATTTATTGGGTACCTACAATATGTTGTTTTACATGTCTTATTTAAGCCTCCCCAAACATTGTGAAGTAGGTTGGTATTGTTGACCCTATATGAGAAATAAGAAAACTGACAAACATGAATTGTTTCTAATCACGGGAACTAATAAATGTTGAAGCAGGGACTCAAATGTAGGGTTCTTACAGACTAATTTGAGGCACTGAATTCAAAGACCAATGAGACATGCTGTTCCATGATATTTGTTCCCTGTGTTCCAGAAAAGAGTAAGCTTAATGACACATTGAGGGAAATTTGAGCAATATTTAAACTAGGAAGCTTCAAAGGAAGTAAACTCTAAAGAAAACTGCTCAAATGTGTATCTGAAATAATCATTGGAAAATATTTTCTTGACATTCTATTTGTAGAATGCAAAGGGACAATTTACAGAGACCGTGATGTAATCAACAGTTGAAACAAATATGACTTCTATCTCATTACTCTTCATTTGTGTATTAAATTTTTTTCTACAATTAAGGAAAAAAAAAAAGGTTATCAAATCAAAACAAATAGAGGTCCATGGAGGCATTTCTAGTTTATCTTATCTGTGCACTGTAGAGGACTATACTTAATGAGGGAATTACCACACATGCTCAATAACCTGAAGTTTGGAAACCAGTGATAAAGAATGTGCACCTTTCTCCTGTGTTTCATTTAAAATGTTTGAATGCAATTAACAAGAAAAATATAAGAATACTATTTTGAAAATATTCATTCCTTTCCCCTGTAATTCACATTCTTTAGCAGTCATTCTACCATTATGGCTTGTATAGAGAAAAAAAGGATGCTATGACTACGGAAGTCCCATCAGGGATAGCAAGGAAGCACTGTAAAAATCCACTCATTCCAGGGCTAGTAGATTTTGAGAAGGATGAATAAAGAAGGTAAGCAGGCATTTGAGACATACAGGTCCTGACCTCTTTGTAGCATGAACTTTACTGCATTAGAATTGCAGCGGTGGGAGTAATGACAGTTTCCATTTAATGAGCCTGCCTCATTTACCCCTTGGTTATAAATAAATGCACCACTCAGTAGGGGGTCCGAAATATTAAAACAAGCTTGAGTAAGAAATACATTAGGCATCAGGACCTTAAATAAAGGGTGTCCCAAAATTCACGCAAGAAGTAATTTTGATAGAAAACAGATTTATAATTAAAAATTGTAAATTTTCATTGCTCTACAATGAAAACGCATTGTTCTTTTGTGTAGTGCTCCATTTTTAATAACCCTGAACTGTTGGCTGTCACACTGTCTTTTTTTTTTTCCGTTGGCAACACTTTACCACACAAATGACGCAAAATTCAAATTTTGCGTGAATTTTGGGACACCCTTTACAAGCACTGAGCTGCACAACACTAGAGGGTGACATTCACATGGGATACAATGAAAGTCATTTCATACAATAAATGATGTCCCTTGGAGTTGTGGAACAAGGTGGCCCTTTTAGGAATCCCTGAGATTGCTGTATGAATAAACTCATCAGGAAAATCTTACTTTAAAGAAGTAATTTGAGGGGAAGCCGGGATGGCTCAGTGGGTTAAGCCCTCACTTTGTAGCCCCGGGGACTGAGGATCGAATCCCAGCCCCAGCCCGTGCAGACCCATATGCTGAACTGGGGAGTTCCCCCAGTTCAGTTCTCACTGGGGTGAGACTCTGGCCCAGTTCCTGCCCTGTGCAGCCCTGCCCACCTGTGGAATCAAACTGTGGAAAAACCAATGACGTGCAACTATGGAGACTGTTCTGGGCCCTCCCCCTTCTCTGTCTCTGTATCTCTCTCTCTGTCAAAAACAATAAAAATAAATCTTTTTTAAAAAAAAAAAGAAGTAATTTGAAGTAAATATTAGTGGTTTTATGAAGTATAGATAACATATACATTCTAACAAACTTGGGGGTAGCATATGCTAGTTATTTGATGATGCTGGGAGCACTATTTATAGATGGTTGGGAATTACTTTGCCTACCACATTCTTTCACAGGTGGAGTTATTTCAAGACAATAGCCGAAAATCAAGTCATATCAGGTGAAGTAAGGTTGTGTGGGTTAGGTTAAGCAAGGATTTATTTTTCTCTATTCACAAACCTTGGGGGGATTCCAGGAACTAGGCAGATGAAGAATTATTTCAGTTCAAGTTTGGAATAAAACTGAGTCATCTTTGTGCTCTCTCCTACAGATAATGCCCCTTAATTATCTCGTTTACTTCTGTACATTCGATTTAAACTCATCCTCTTGCTCAGTTTCCCTTCATCTTTCTTTTTTGCTCTATTCATTTTTTCCTGGTTATTATCTTTTGCAAATGTGAGATAACATAAATAAGTAAAAATTTAAACATTTTTACTTTCTGGAACCGTGGAAGATAGTACTTCAGAAGTCAGATATCCTATAAATTTCAGTGTAATTTGGTTGTGGGAGAATAGTGAAAAATTGCTGACTCCTTTTGATCTGTCACTATAAATCAAGATGGGAAAAGAGTGGTACACAGAAATAACATAAGGTCAGCTCAACTCTGTTCCCATGAAACAGATCTATGCATTTTTTGTAGACTTTGGTTTTTGAGAATTTAAAATTCTATCCCTTGTCATTGTAAGGAATCCATTACACCATATATCAAAGCAAAGAAAGCTTTCCTACTGAGTCTGGACCTAGTAGACAAAATAACATATTGATTTTCTATTGTGGTTGTAACAAATGTCCACAAATTTGGTGGCTTAAACAATACAAATCTGTAGGTCTAAAGTCCAATGTTCTTCTCCCTCGACTCAAATCAGCTCTGTGTTCCCTTCTGGAGGCTCTCAGGGAGAATCTGCTTCCTTGCCTTTTCCAGCCTCCAGAGGCTGCTTGCATTCCCTGGCTCATGACCTTCTTTCTCCATCTGCAAAGCTAAGCCACAAATTATACCACACTGATCCTACACCTGCTGTCACATCTCTTTCTGACCCAGACTTTTCTGCCTCCCTCTTCCACTTTTTCTGCTTCCTTAACTTATAGGAATCCCTGTGATTAACATTGAGTTCACATGGGTAGTCTCCCTATTTTAAGATCATCTGATTATCTGATTATCTGATCAACTATTTTTTTTAGATTTATTTTATTGTTTGACAGAGAGAAAAGAGAGAGAGAGAGAGAGAGAGAGAGAGAGAGAGAGAGAGAAAGAGAGAAGCTTGAAGGGCCCAGAGCAGTCCCCGCAGCTGCACATCACCAGTTTAGACATAATTTCATTCCACACAGGTGGACATGGGGGCCACGTGGGGCAGGAACCAAACTGGAGGCTTCCCACAGGGGAATCACACCCCAGTTCAACATATAGGTTCCCATGGGCCAGGCAGGGCTGTGACTTGATTACTGGATCTCCGGGCCACAAGGCAAGCACTCACTGAGCTATCCAGGCTTCCCCCCGATCAGCTATTAATTCCATCTGCAACATTAATTTTCCTTTGCCATATAACCTAACATATTCACAGGTTCTAGGATTTAGGACATACGTACTTTGGGGATCCATTATTCTGCCTATCATACAGAGGTTTGAATTCACTACAGCCACCACCACCACCACCACCATTTATCTTAGGAATGTTGGCTTTCTAACTTCATAAATGACAAGTGCTGACTGCCTTGTTACTAAGAAAGGTACATTATAGAAAGTGGTATGGCTTAAAAATGAGTTCTGCAATGCAGCTTGATATTGCTGTAAGATGCATATACGTATTTTATGATGTTGAAAACAGTCTCTACCATGTAATCCTGAAGGTCTGATAAAGGAGCCTCCTGCTCCCCAGATATCCTTAAATAAGGAAGAGTTTAAGTGTCAAGCAATACAAGTAAAATATCAGCTGCAATGGCAAATAAGTTGTTGACAGTTTTTCAAGACCTCTTCTGGGGCACAGTAGATGGAGGAGAATTGCAGTTTTGCCATAATGAGGCAAGAGGTTATAGAAATAGCTATAAAATAAGTGCTCCATGACTACTTAACTTATTGCCTGACTGATCTCATAGGTTAAATATCAACTTCTCACTGCTGAGCAAAATACATTTTAAATTTATAGCTCTC
>PVKE010013294.1:0-36802 GCA_004027555.1 Craseonycteris thonglongyai | reverse complement strand
GGAAACTGTCTGATTGTTACCAACCAATGTCACCCCATTAAATTTAACAATAAAATATATATATAAAAAAAAAAATTCTTATTTTGTAGCATTGTTGAAAGGACTAAACAAAAACTGCATTCCCTCCCACTACTCCCCCTTTTCCTTAGTTTTTATTCTTTAAACCTGGCTTTATGCACTGGTTCATATATGTGAAATTTCTGATAACTAGAGCATTAGCCTTCATGAGGTTTCAGTTTTATCTATTTTGTGGGAAATCTTTCTAAACTTTCTATATACCTTCACATCTCAGTAAATATACTGAAAATATTATAATTCAGCCTTTTCTTGATGATGGACAAATGAAAGAAGTCATCATAAGTGATAGCGTAAATGTTTAAGGAAGACTCAGCTTGCTCTATTGCAAATGTTTCCTAAGAGCCAAACTCCCAAATGGTCCACTAAACTGCTGATGTACCTTTAGTGTGGTACACTGAGGTCCCCAGGGATGTCACATGCTCTTTGTCCCGACTACAAACATTCCCTACTTCATTTGTTATCTTTTTCTACTCCGCTCCTTTTTCCTTTGCCACTTCTCACCAAGGCCAACTCTGTCTCAGTGTCATCTCTCTTGCCTCTTCATTTTTGTCTACTTCGCCCCATGTCTCAGCTTCTGAAAGTCAGGTACGGCTGACTCCCCACCCTAGACCAGAACCTGGCATGTGATGTGATGTAGTGTGAGCTCTGGGTTGCTTCCCTCAGGTACCATTCAGTGTCCTTGTCCTCCTCTTTTGATTGTTGTGTTTCCTTCCAGGTTCACAGCTGCAACCTCACTTCCTGTCATGTGATGCCACCTGGTTTCTGGTCCTCTGGGTATGCATTCCATTTGCATCCTGACATTTCCTCTGTCCTGGCTCCTTGTTCGGTACCTTCAACCGGCTCTTGTTTCAATGATGCAGTCCAAGTCTCAACTTCTTCCAGAAAGCCCCTCTTCCTGCTCAGTGATTTCTCCATTTTCCGTGTCCACATAATCCAGCCTTAGCTGGACTGTTAGCAATTAAGGGCTTTTGTCATTGTTTTACGTGGATATCCTCCACATGTGTAACACTGGATCAGACACAGAGTAGGTGGTCAATACATATCTAGTGACTGACTGGCATAGATCATAAAAGTGAGGAAATGTTGATTGCATTAGACACGTAAAAAAGGAAACATGTTTTTGTGAGGTGTAGAAAAAAATATAGCAAGAGAGAACACTATAAATAGCCTCTAATATTGTTTGAACTTGTATCTTTATACGAATTTTGTCACAATAAATAAACTCCTGGCCTGGGGGGTTTAAAAAAGAAATCTGGCTAAATTAAGAAAGAATTTGATTAAAAGAATCCTTAAATAAATTAAAATATATTCAAATGTAAAATCCTTGGCATTTAAAAACTGGGCAAAGTCTTTAAAGAGTCATAAGCTTTTAATTAAAAAAATTCATGGACAATGTTCCAAATGCAGATGATTAGAACAAAAGAACACATTTAAAATAATTAAAGTAGGGGGCCTGACACTGGTCAGTTTAAATTCCAGTCTTGAAAAATTAGAACATCCTGCCAGGTACAAATCTGCAAATATTCTGACTCCTCCAAAGTAAAGGAGGACTAATGTGGCTTTATGAAGAAAAAAAAAATTCTGTAACTAGTTTTTGTTGTTTTAAAGAAACTGGTTATGAGCTTTAGAGTCCAGAGCAAAAAGAATAGCAGCAAACATCCCATTTGGAAAAGCATTCGTGGAGCCTTGCTCTGAGCAGCTCTAGAGAGGCCAAGCTGACCAAAGCCCGGGCCTCCTCCTGACAGCACCAGCCTGCACTTGACCTTCACTGTTCTCAGGAAGAGAGAGGATGGTGAGGATTCTCACAGAGGGAGTAACCACCATGGGGTATGAGGTGAAAAGACAATCCATCTAACTCTAAGGGCTTCTAGGTTTATTAGATGAGCAGGGCCTTGAACGACAACTAGAATTTTGACAGGCAGTTGTACTTGACAGGATTATGGCTGGGAAGGGAGGGAAAAGGTGAGTGAATTCTAGACAGAGGGACAGCACTGAGCAGTAGCAGCAGAGGAGATGAGGGACTGACTGCAGAGTGATGAGGGCAGAAGGGGACACAGGCCGAGAGGATGGAATGCTGGTAGAGAGGGAGGCTCTGGAGAAAGATGTCACACAGGAGTTGTGAACACAAAGCAAAGGAGTGTGGACATTTTTCGATGAGCAGTGTTATGCTTGAGTATTTCTAGGGGAAATTTCCCATACCACCTACCGTACTCCTGCAGGTCAGACATTTTTCTATACGTAAGTTAAATACCTCTAGCATAGTATAAATCCTCCAGGATGGAGAAGGTTTTGGAAAGAATGATGCACAAATCAAACATAAATTATTTATTAGAAGTGCAGTCATTCATGGCTCAGTATGGTCTCTCTAGACTTGCTTGTTCATCCCTTATAGTCAAGGGGCTGCATGGAAAGGCTTAAAATGGGCTGTCAGCAGTGCAGAGGAGTCCTCTATTTTCTCTCAAACCATTCTACTCCCTGGACAATCCAGACAGCAGTGCCTGAGATCCGGGACAGGGTATAGGAGTGGGGTGTTGGGACACCATGCCCCTCAGGAGTGATTATGTGTTTCCCCATAAGACAGGGTTAGAAGGACTGTCACCACATGTGGAATCAGCTTATTTTTATTTGCGTATTGTACTTTTCAAGCATCCTCGATTCCCTATTTATACTGTGCTGGGACATTACAATGATAGGAAACGGTCCGACCCACTAGTTCGGTGGTGGGGGATATTTTCTGTAGAAATGTCTAAGATAAGCCACTCCATTCTTTGGTTGCTTTGGTTCGGTTCCATCGGGTGAGATGGACAGGAAGCAGCTAACCCAGGTGAAGCTGAATGTTTAAGTGAAGAAGACATATGCTCTGGAGGGGTGACTTAGGTTCTACATGGTAGCTGTATAACTTTGACAGATTAACTGATTTCTCTGAGCTTCTTTTCTTATCCACAAAATGGGAACATTCTAATCCCCGGGTTGACAATAAGGCATGTGGAACCATGTCTGGAACACAGAAAGTGCTTGATAAATAAAGGTTAGAGGAGAAAGCAATGCAAGGGCAGGAGGGGATAGTGGGAAGAACATGATCTTTGGAATGAGACAGATCTGGGCTTGATTCCTACTTGCCAGTTACTACCTGGGTGACTTCAGGCCATCTGCTAAACCCTCTGAGTCTAGGTTTTCTCATCTTTAAAATGGGATAATACCTACCCTGCACAGCATCAAGAATATATGTAGAATACTTGGCACATAGCAGATATCTACAAGAATACCTATTATCCACTTTCCTCTTAGAAGCAATTAACCAGACAAACTTGAGGCTATATTATTTCTTTTTCCAACCTGACTTCCAGCTCAGAAAATACAGATCTTAGGTTAAATGTAGCCATGTTCTTTCAATTAAGCTTCCAACTTAGTTTTGCCCATCATTTTATTTGAGGCAAATTCAGGAATCTTTAGGAACTCTTCACTTTTAACTCTACAATCTTCTTCCTTTCAATTAAAAAGAAAAACCACAGCTCTGTAGAATCTAAGGTCACATGAGACTTTGCCGCAAAAGCTGACCACAGACTAGAAAACATATGAACAGAAACCTGATGAAAACCTGGATGGACAATTTTCTTTTGTGCTTGGATAATGCAGTATTCTCCACATTCTCACAGGTGTTTCCTTTCAGATAAAGGTCTCTCTCTCTCTCTCTCTCCCTCTCCCTCTCCCTCTCTCTCCTTCTTCATTTTTGCTAAACTATTTGTAAATAATTTTGTTCTTTGAAAAAAAACCCACAAAAAAAAACCCAGAAATGTTATCAATCTTCATTCACATAGTTAAAGATTACCTATTTGGTCTGTGAATTATGCAGGTTTTGTTTTTGGCCAGCTCCTTGGTCATTAGTTCTTTTATAATTGATGGGGAATACAGTATGGGAATGAAAATTAATTCATGTTTTTCTTTGACAGCAATTCAAATTAGAAATTTTATTTGAAAAAAAATTTTATTGCTGTCTAAAATGATGTTTTTTAACTATCATATTCTCACATCTAACCAACTAGAATTAAAGAAAATAAACTGTGTAAACATAAGGTGATCATGTTGAGGCAAGCCCTTGACTTAAATGAGTAGCTTGACTTGTATAATAAATCCAAATTCAAAGGAGTAAGATCATTTTCAAGAACAGGATCCTAAGAGAATATTGACACTCAGTAACAGAATTTATTCTTGGAAGCTCCAAACCATTTTCTTTTTTTACTGTTTGGTTTTTTATTTATTTATTTATTTTTTTGACAGAAAGAGAGAGAGATACAGAGATAGAGACAGAGAGAGAACTGAACTGTGGGAACTCCCCAGTTCAGCATGTGGGTTCGCCTGGGCCGGAGCCAGGATTCGATCCTCAGTCCTCAGGGCTTCAAAGCGAGCGCTTAACCCGCTGAGCCATCCCAGCTTTCCCCATTTTTTTTTTTACTGTTTTTGATAGAAATTTTTCTCAAGTAGACTTCACATTTACTTCTAAATGACTCAGAGTCAAAATTATGAATATTACCTCTTAGATTGGGCCATACAGTCATGACATCAATGATGCACCTAAACTGTGGTCTGTATTTTCTTGGGTCCTTCTCCCCTAGCTCCTAGGCCAGGCTGTTAGGTTAGCATACCTACATGCCACCAGCTTTCTCTGGGCAGGGGAGCTGCTCGCGACTTGGGAACGAGTGAGCCTGGCTTATTAGCAGGCTCCCCGTGAGTAACACGCAGACTCTGCAACCCTTCTTTAATCAATTCCCTTCCTTCCGGCTGTGTCTTTTTTTTTTTTAAAACACATGCCACCTTTTATTTATTTGTTTGTTTGTTTGTTTGTTTTATTTATTATTGTTTTTGACAGAGAGAGATACAGAGACAGAGAGAGAACTGAACTGGGGAAACTCCCCAGCTCAGCACATGGGTCCGCACGGGCCAGGGCCAGGACTCGATCCTCAGTCCCCAGCACCGCAAAGTGAGCGCTCAACGCACTGAGCCATTCCGGCTTCCCCGGGGCTGTGTCTTGATAGGTATGTTTACAGGGCAGATCTGAGCTGTGGACAGGTGAAATATTTCCTTTAAAATCTCCATGTCTTAGCACAACAGAGGTAATGGAGGAGCTGTGGCAGACTGGTAAACTGCTTGGGCAGCTGTACCGAGAGCCCCAGGGGCTGGACCCCACACCCAGTGAGCCATCCTGTACCTTGCCACTTGTAACTCAGTAAATCTCCCTTGTAGGAGCAAAGTAACTGCAGCTGCTTTTACAGTTAGATCTGGATTCTTCATCAACCTACTCTGAAAAATCTTACTACAGACAACAGTGAAGCATGGTGGTTTTTGTTTTTATGTTTCATTCTAATAAATAATGTTTTTAAATGCTAAGAAAACAGTAGAAAATCAACATTTATTGAATACCTACAATGTGCTGGGTGCTTTCTGCCACATGATTCTCTCTTGCCCCTTTTGATTAGGGAACAAGCCCTGGCCCATCTGGGTCCAGAGTCCATGTTCTTTCCACCACAAGTGCTACAAATTAGATTTACTGCTTGTTTCTGACACTCTGAAAAGAGTTTCTACTCAGGGGCATTTGGCTCGTCTACCATCTCAGCCAGTGGTTGCTGCAGGCAAGTGAGTTCTCTGGCTACTGATCAAGAAAGTGCAGGAAAATGTGACATGTACATGCACAGTCAGAACAGGGGAGGCGAAGGAACTGTGGTGTTTGTCTTTCAGACCCTGTAAATTATACTCAAGGGCACAATGATCCCAGACTTTTAAAAGAATTTTTATTTTCGATGTTCCAATTTCCTTGTTTTCTTCCTTTTGATTTGAAAAGTATTTTATGGTCGTATCTATGGGGTTTTAATGGCATTTGACACTGTTGCTCACTTCTGTTCTTCTCCCATGGTTTCTATAACACTGCATCGATCTGCTACTTCCTTTTCTATTAAAATGTTTACTGTCTTCTCCATCTGCTTAACAGTCCCTCTCCCAAAGCTCAGTGGAGGGATTTATTAATCCTGAAGGCTTGGCCCTCAGCTTTCCCTCTTTAGACAAGGCATGTCCAACCTGCAACCCAGGAGGGTTTTGAATAAGCCCAACACAAATTCTTAAAACATTATGAGATTTTTTTTTTTGCTGCCTTTTCTTGAGCTCATCAGCTATCTTCAGTGTATTTTATGTGTGGCCTGTGACAATCTTCTTTCACTGGGGCCCAGGGAAGCCAAAAGTTTAGACACCACTGCTTTAGAAAGTCCCATCTATCAATATCCTCTGATGACCACAAAATCTCCATAGTTTTACCTGACTATTCACCTGGCTTCGGTCTGGCTTTCAGAGGCCTGATGAATATCATAAGTTTTATGGCTTAAATATGTTTTCAAATATTTTGTGTCAGGGAAAGCCAGGATGGTCGGTTAAAGCGCTCACTTTACAGCCCCAGGGACTGAGGATCGAATCCCGTCCCCAGCCCGTGTGGACCCATATGCTAAACTGAGGTGTGTGTCCCATGCAGGAGGTCCTCAGTTTGGTTCTTGTTCCCTGGTTTGGTCTCTGGCTCGAGTGGGTGTGCCTCCCATGCGGGAGGCCCCCACCCACCTGTGTGGAACAAAACCATGTCAAAAACTGATGATGTACCACTATGGAGACTTCTCTGGGCCCTTCCCCTACTCTGTCTCTCTGTCAAAAAAAATAAAATAAATCTTAAAAAAAAAAAAATTAATTAAAAAAAAATATATATATATTATCTCATCTGTAAATTTCAAGGGGGGCATAATACCCCATTTACAGGTAAGAGCACTGAAACTCAGGAACAGAGAGTGACAGCTTCATGACAGAGCTGGACCGTGAACTCAGGACTTCGATTTTGAACCCAGCGGTTCTGATGCCATTAGGATATTCTGCTGTGGTCTGGGAACAAACCAGACCACATGTCTGAAATAAAAGCCATAGCTTGCTCCACATGCACCCCACACAGCGCCACTTCGGGCTTTCGTTCTGCTGTCTCCAGCTCTGGGCAGGCTCAATGCTGACAGCACATGCTGGAGAGGTCTGTCCACAAAGCACTGTCCTACCGGGATGGGACTGGTGGGGCTGGTGGCCAGTTATTATGCCTCTGCTGTGGGTGAGAAGGGGAAATGTATGTTCTTTAAATACAGCCTGTCTTACACAGCTGACTATACTTTTGAGTAAATCTAAGAACAACTGTGTCAGGCCTCCCATGCCCACCATTTTAGGACAGCTCCAAACACTAATCAAATCACACCTGAAGTAATTCAATACTCTGCCCCCAGAATCTGATTTTCTATCTGTCCTACACATTGACACCTGCTTAATTACCTTAATTTGACTCCTTGTTCTCACCCATAGGAACTAACCATGGTGTCCAGGGTGAAAACATAATTCTTAAGTGCTGGTGGGCGCAGCTCAGGGGAGGCCCAGTGAGCTTTTTATTCTCAAGAAGGTGTGTTACAGCCCATCAGGCTCCCATTAAGATTTGAATGCAGAAGTCAAAGTTCATATACAGAGAACTTTTAAGGACAGATGAAAAGAATCAGATTAGGAATAAAAAGGAGAAGAAAGTTCCAAAGGGCTTAGATGTACCTTCAGCCTGGTCACACCTCAGCAGAGCCAGACAGGGACGCCATGCTCAACCCCCTTTTGTCAGCTACCTGCTGCTCTCACAACGCAGCAGCTACCCTCACGGCCCCACCTTCCTCGTGACCTGCCAATACTCTCTGTGATGAAAATCTCTTTGTTTCTGTAAGATAAATGGCTCACTTTAGGTAGATTATTAATCGGTTCAATGGAAAAACAGGTTTAATTCTTTAAACATTCAACTTGCTAAGTCATCACTCAACCTTAGCTCACGGAAAAATCACACTGAAATCTGCAAAGGAGTGTGTGAGCGGACACCAGTGTGGACCTGAAGGAGAGGTGTGGAAACCCCAGGTCCAAAGGCATGCTTTACCAAGGGTGCTGCATTTTATACACATGCACACACATGTGTGCACACACACACCCCTACCTCTACCTAAACACAGATGTTTATGGATTTGGTTTAAGGAGCAGGGCCACTTAAGATGTACAAAGAGGGAAGAGAGTTGCTTGTCTGACATTCAAAGAAGGTGAGCAATAGCATTCCTGACCACAGGTCCCCAGCCCCCCAACACACACACACACACACATTTTTTTTTTTTTTAATTTTGTAAGAGTTCTGTGAACCAAAGTGACAACATGCCTGAAGCAAGGTCTCAAATGCTCCTTTGACCCTAGGACTCTTGACCAGTGATAGTTAAGGCATCTTTTAGCATAGAATAGGATGATTATGGGGTTTCACCTATTTAAAATCAGCTACGATTTGGTATGAGAGTAGGGCCAAATGTATTATTATAAGTTAAATGAGAAAAGAATATGTGAGTTTGTAACATTCATCTATCAAAGCTTAGAGTTGCTCTTTCCACACTATGGGGTGACCAGACGTCCCGCTTTTGGCGGGACAGTCCCGCTTTTTAACAATTTGTCTCGTGTCCCGCGGCGTTTTAGAAAAGTCCCGATTTTGGGAAAGAATGCACGACAAGCTAGGGAACGGCGAGAGATAGACCAAATTTTTAATCAAGAACCCCCTCCCGGGTCAATGGTGTCCCGCTTTACCAATGTTAAAATCTGGTCACCTTACCTAAACCCCTGTGCTAAGATGATGGATTTTTGAGATGACGCAAAAATGAAATCTGCCTGAAAGCATTCGTCACTGGGGAAGGTCAGTAAATAAAATAATCACAATATAGTGCGAGAAGTCCTAATGTAGGAGGATGCATTAAATGTATTGGGGTTCAGAGGAAGAGAGTCTGACTAAGCGACCACACAGTATTTCTAGAAACCATCTCTCCCTCCCTACTCCCCCTATTTTAGCACCTTACACTATCTTGCCAGACCAGTTACCCCAAATGGTTTTCCTACTGCTGGTCTTCTTCCCACTGAAATTCTTCCACTCTGTCATCAGACATAACATAATTGAGATAATGTCATATCCTCGTTTAAAATCCTTCCAACATTTTCCATAAGTCATAGGATATACTTTAAACTCCTTATATAACAAGGCACATTTCTTTCCCATCTCATCTCCCATTGCTCCCTTGGCTCATGTACCCTAAAACTGCAATTTTATGAGTTCTCCCCAATCTTATGAATACACTACATCAGCCCAGGAGCACACTGTTCTGTTCTCTTTTCCTTGTTATCTACACAGTAAGTTTCTACTTGTACTTAAAGACCCAGAGCTAGGATATTTCTGTAAAAACCCACAGAAGGGGTCTAATATACCTTGTTATGTACCTTTATTATAGCATTTTCCACACAAATAGTTGTGTAATATGTCTGTGTATCTGCCTCCCCCAAAATCCTCAGAGCACATATCCATTTCTGTGACCACAGGGCCTAACAGAGGGCTCAAGCCACAGCAGATACTTAAATGCTTGCTGAGTTGACTTGAGTGTACACAAGGCTTTTCTCTTTGACAACAGGACCCAATCTGTTGTCTCTGCATGCCCCGACCTTCTTAGTAATAGTGCTACGGACATAGGAGGTGAGGAACAAAACAGCAGCAGAGGTAGATGCCAGTTAACAGAAGTGGTTAAAAGTGATGGTCAACGAGCAGGCGTGGAGCAGAGGGTTTTCACTTTCCATATTTCTTTCTAGAATATTTGCTCTTGCAACCACGTTCACATTTCTTTGATAAAAATAATATGAAATGGCTTGTTAGTTAGGAATAATCTGTTGATATGTCTACAAACTGCAAAGGGTTATTGTCTGTATATCTGAAAGGACAAGTCATGTTCTGAGTGCTTAACGCTGAACAAGCTGTGTAATGAGCATGTGCCAATGACCAGGGGCCATCCTAGCGTGAGGCTGCACAGCCAGGGTCACTTGGCCAGCAGAGCCCTGTGCCAAAGAACAACACATTTACCTCGACAAGTCTGCTTATATAGAGACATTGTTGTTATCAATGTGCGTACATTAAAAAAATTTTACAAAAATATTTCTTCTAATCCCTTACATGGGCAGCGTGTGGAGGGGAGCAGCCTTTGAAAGCTTGCTCTGCCAGCTAATGAGCACTAGAATTTTAATACGTTAGGCTGGAAATTCTCTCCTTCTCACACACACACACACACACACACACAGGAAGTGGCCTGAATGCTGGAAATTCTCTCCTTCTCACACACACATACACACACACACACACACACACACACAGGAAGTGGCCTGAATGTTGGATATCTTGGTGCAGAAAGGGTGAGGCTGAGCGTTGCACTGAGGAGAGGTACACACTAGGGTCAGAGCCCTGAACGTGAGAAGGCAGAGCTGCAATAACACAGGAGCAGACTGAACGGGCCCCACAGCCAGCAGGGATCACAAACCGATTCTTTCAAAGGCCACAGACGAAGATAAATCGTTCCTTGCTAACAACATCTCATGGCTGCAGAGTACAAAGGCATATTTCACTCTGGTGTGTAATTTCCTCAGTGCTTAACTACCAAAGTGCATCAGAATTGAATTCTAGTGCTTTTTCTAACTGGGAGCTGAGTCACAGGTACCTTGATGCTGTGTCTGCAATCTAAAGTGGGTGACTCAAGTCTGTAAAATTCTGAGAGAAAGTACCAACCGACTTGTTGCTTAGTCATCTTTTGCATGGATGATGGGTTCATGAGCTCTGTAAACTATAATGAGCAATCTAGCCCTTTACCATCTCTATTCTTTTCTAAACAGTACAAATTACATCTCTAAAAATAACTTTATCTATGCAAGTGAGTCACTTCGACCTGACAAGCTTCCACAAGTTACCCAGCTCAATTGTAATATTTACTTATGAAGGTATAAATCTTACTGTCATATTAGCCCCCCCCCCCACCCTTTTTTGAGATAAAAATTTAGTACATTTGAGGAAGGGAGGAGGGTTTCATCAAATGTTTTAATGAAAATAATGGTTTACTCCTAACTTCTGACGTGGGCAGGGGTTTAGTGTAGGGATGGGGGAAGAAGTCCTTTGAAAGCTATTTCTAAGAGTTTATGAAACCTAGAATTTTCATATTTCAGGTTAAAGATTAATCAAAGATTACACTTTTCTTTGGTGAGGAATGCTTATTGGCTGTTGAAAGAGAGATTATCAATAATCTTATTTACTTCAAAATCCTGACCTGTGAAGTTAGGATATTTCTGACAAAATACGCAGCCACGCTAATAAACGCATACATACTAGATATTAATCTTGACTCTCTCGGCAGTTGATTCCTACACCCTGGATTCTCTAACCACACAATGAAGCTTTGGTACTCACCTGCTTTCCGGGTAGCCTGTCCAAGCTTCAGGCCTGCCTGCTGCTCTTTATCCTGCCATTCTGGCCCTGGCACTGCCAGCTCCCAGCAGCCTCAGCCCAGGCTTGTCCCAGTTAGGCAATAAATACAATGAATTCTACCAGACGTAGGAGTAGGCTACCTGCAAGGAGCTTACCCCTCCCACAAATCAGGCAGGACAGTACACTATCACAGCGCTGTTCAACTACACTCTGACTGAAGCCAGAGAAGAAAAGGGTTTCTCAACAATGTTTGGTCAGGAATGGAATTAGTGATACCTTTAGGCTTACTGCTATTTGAGCTTCTCCTGGAAGAGATCAAACCACTTGGCCTCATAGAAGAAAAGGTTCTTGACACTGGTCTAGGCAATAACTTTTTTGGGTATGACACCAAAAGCACAGGTAACAAAAGCAAAGATAAGTGTGATAGTATCACACTAAAAAGCTACTACAGAGTAAAGGAAGCAATCAACAGAGTGAAAAGACAACCTATGAAATGAAAAAAATATTTGCAGGGAAGCCAGGATGGCTCAGTGGGTTAAGCGCTTGCTTTGCAGCCCTGGGGGCTGTGTAGTTCTCAAGACCGGCTGTGCATCAGAATTACCTATGAAGCTGTTTTTAAAATATACAAGTCCAGTCACCACCCTCCACCCTCAATTCTGATTCAATAATGAAGGAGGAGCAGGGGTTTATTCAGGCATAAGACTTTGTCAAGGCTTTGAGGGATCTGTACACTGGGAGAACACTGTATACTGTGCTATACGATGTGCGGTCCAAGTGGATAAACAGGATCAAAGAAGGAGTAATTACACACCTTTCCAATGGCAGTTTGGAGCCTCAGTTCACGGAGTCAGATCCTGTCACTGAAAACTGAGTGGAGCTGCTGTTTGATCCAGGCAACCTGGGAAAACCTGCCTCCTAGACTGGGATGTTGTATCAGCTCCATGTGCCTATATTTGCTCCTTTTTTAGAATATTACCAACCATAGTAAAAGAAAGCATTGTGGCATTGCAGAAGACTGACGGAGAGCAGTGTCTGTGAGGACAAGGTCCCGTGCTGAGGGGGCGTTACATTCGCCCAGCTCCGAGCGAGGACTGGTGCCGCGGGGCCCCACTGGTCTCTACGGCTCTCATCACTCCACGTGCCACTTCAGCCTCATCAGTCCCAGTTCAGACGGCATCTTTGTGAAGCCTTCTCCAGCACCCTCAGAACCTTCTGAAGTCCCTAACCCACTGTGGGCTTTCTGGGGTTCAGAAGCTCCTGCTAGACAATGAGTAACTTGAAGGCAGGCACCATCTCTATGCTCTGTACTGCTAACATGAGAGAGGCTCAGTACTGTCTTACTTCCTCTATGTGGTGTCCACTGAATCTGAACAAAACTGAATAAAACTGTCTGATTCTCAGCTTTATGCCACACCCCTGGAACAAAGGTCAACTTCTTTCAAACCACAACTTCATTTGACTGTTCTGACATACACTGAGAGTGAATCCTTAGGATGAGCCGAGCTGGCCTTCCCCTTATCTTTGAACCTTTGCTTGAGCAATAGGTTGCCCCTTTTATTATATGGGGTTCATCCTCTACTCCATTTCCCTCCCCAGTGCTACAAATTTTTAAAGGTTTTGCCATAATGAGTTGTTTTCCAAGGAGATACCCACATTACTAAACCAGTTGACACAATTCTAAACCAAGCAAAAAACTTGATATTTCTCTTAGTTTGTACAGCTTTATCCTGGGTGTTTGATTTTTATTAGGCTTTTGAATTTTAGCTCTGAATATAGTTCAGTCATGGCCCATGGACCTCCGTTGCTGCTTCCGTGAACAGTAAACTGGTCTGAAATACTAGAAAGAATCTGTTATCTCCTGTTTACGATACCATACCCCACCATCAAAGAATTTAAAATCCTCTTGAATGATTTTTCCAAAAGAATTCTTTCAATTCTCTACCATCTAACATAACTTCTTATAATGTATTTGTACTGATCATGTCTGTAATATCTCTTTCTCTCCAAACATGCCAACTGAAAGTTAATGCCCTTGACAGTAGAAACACCTCTAAAATCTACTATGTGCTCAGAACTAGATGAGTGATTAGCATAAATGTCATAAGCCAAGGGTAATTACCAAGGCACATATTTGTGAAACTTGAAAACCCATTTTAAACCTGCCATTTTCAAGCTGATAGGCAGAGTCTTCCAATACTACATTATACAGTTAACCAGCAAGGAAGGCCCTTTCCCTTTTAACTAATGGCTTCATAAAGGACAGATTTGGGGATGTACCTAACATCCTTTCCAATACCGTGGGATTGCCTCAGTTTCCGTATATCAATGGAACACTTGTTGTAAACGGTGTAGACCTACCATACAGCCAGAAGTGATCCATAGACTCAATGCAATTCCTAGCAAAATCCCAAGGACATGGTTTTATTTTTACTTTTTTTTAATGTCTTCTTTTATTGTTAAATTTATTGGGGTGACACTGGTTGATAACAATTACATTGTTTCCAGGTGTACAATTCTACATTACATTGTCTATGCATTGCATTATGTGCTCACCACACAGAAACAGCTCTCTTTCTATCACCATATATTTGATGCCCCCTCCCTATTCCCCACACCCCAGCTCTCCCACCCACCTCCCTCCTTACCCTCAGGTAATCAAAGGTAGAATATAAAACTGAAATTAACAAAAAAACAAAAACCCCCAAGGGAATTCTTTACAGACCTTTTTTTTTTTTTTTAATCCTAAAACTCATATGAAACCACAAAAGATCCTAAATAGCCAAAACAATCTTGAGCAAGAACAACAAAGATTGAGGCATCACATTTTCTGGGTTCGTATGTTACAAAGCCCCAGCAATCTAACCAGGGTGGTACTGGCATAAAAACAGACGTATAGTCTGATAAAACAGAAAAGAGAACCCACTGATTTTTGACAAGGACACACAATGGGAAATGCAGTGTTTCTTCAATAAATGTTGATGGGAAAACGGGATATCCAAATGCAAAAGAATAAAATTGGACTCTTATCTCATACCATATTCAAAATTCAACTCAAAATAAATTAAAGACTTAAATGTGAGGCCTGAAGCTGTAAAATTACTAGAAGAAAACATAGAAGAAAAGCTTCTTGACACTGGTCTAGGCAATAACTTTTTTGGGTATGACACCAAAAGCACAGATAACAAAAGCAAAGATAAGTGTGATAGCATCACACTAAAAAGCTACTACAGAGTAAAGGAAGCAATCAACAGAGTGAAAAGACAACCTATGAAATGAAAAAAATATTTGCGGGGAAGCCAGGAAGGCTCAGTGGGTTAAGCGCTTGCTTTGCAGCCCCGGGGACCAAGGATCGAATCCTGGCCCTGGCCCATATGGACCCATAAGCTGAACTGGGGCATGCCTCCCATGCAGGAGGCCCCCAGCCCAGTTCCTTCCCTCCACAGCCCCTGCCCACCTGTGTGGAATGAAACCATGTTGAAAACTGATGACGTACAACTATGGAGACTGCTCTGGGCCCTCCCCTTTTTCTGTCTCTCTTTGTTTCTCTCTTTCTGTCTCTGTCAAAAACAATAAAATAAATCTTTAAAAAATATATATTTGCAAATCATATATCTGATAAGGGGTTAATATCCAAAATGTATAAGGAACTCACACAACTCAATAACCCAATTTAATAACAGCCAAGGACCTAAATAGACATTTCTCCAAAGAAGATACACAAATGGCCAATTGGTACAATAAAAGGTGCTCAACATCACTAATCATGAGGGAAATGCAAACAGAAACTATAATGAGATATCACCTCACACCAGGTAGGATGATTATCATGAAAAATAAAAGGCATAACAAGTGTTGGGAAGGATGTGGAGAAAGGGAACTCTTGTGCACTGTTGTTGGGAATGTAAACTGGTACAGTCACTATGAAAAACAGTATGAGGGTTCCTCAAAAAAGTTAAAAATAAACTATCATATGATCTAGCAAGCCCACTTCTAGGTATGTATCAGAAGGAAATGAAACCAGTATCTTGAAGAGAATGCTGCACTTCCATGTTCATTATAGCAGTATTCACAATAGCTAAGATATGGAAACAATCTAAATGTCTCTCAATGGATGAATGAATCAAGAAAATGTCACACACACACACACACACACACACACACAGTTATTTAGCTTTAACTAGAAGGAAATCCTGACATTTGTGACAAAAATGAATGAACCTGGAAGACGTTATGCCAAGTGAAATAAGCCAGACACAGAAAGACAAATACCACAGGATCTCACTTGTATGTGAAATCTAACACAGGCAAATTCTTAGAAGCAGAGAGGAGAATGGTGCTTGCCAGGGGTTAGGGGAAAGTCAAAAGGTACAAAGTTTCAGGTATGCAAGATGAGTAAGTTTTGGAGATTTAATGTATAGCATGGTGACTAGTCAACAATACTGCATTGTACACTTGAAATTTGCTAAAAGGTAGATATTAAGTGTTCTCACCACACACACACATGAATATACAAATGGTAACTCTGTGAGGTGATGGATATATTAATTAGCTTGACCAATCATTTCACAGTGCCATACATATATCAAAACGTCAAGCTGCATACCTTAAATATATATAAGTTTTGTCAATTATACCTCAATAATGCTGGAAAAAAAAAAAGGTGCACAGATATTTAAGAGGTTTGTTTCCTTCTCAAATTTTCTTTCTTTGAAAAAGCAAACCAGGAACTCTTTGACAACTGTGACTGAGTCATGTCACTGCAGTTGGACGCACATCTGCAGGAGAGCCCGAGTCATGAGAGGGGTCGAATTGGTTCACCACCTAGGCAGGCCAGACCTTGAAGGAACAATCTCCCTGATGCAGCAGGAAGTGGTGCTGGTGGCAGGTGGTGGCTCTCTGGTCCAGCCTGAGGCCTAACCAAACCAAAGGCACCCAACAACCTTGCATTTACAAAAACCTCCTTTAATTGGATGAAGGGGGAAAACGCTGAGAACCTGGGTCTGTGTTCTTCTGAAGAATTCCATACATTTGAAGCAGCTGCCCCCTTTTTTCTCAAAGACTGGCAGATAAGTTAAAAATGCCATTGAGGTCTAGCTGTGTGTTCATGGACCACCATCTTTTAAAGTAGGAAAAGCAAAGAAGATGCCCCACATCCTTTTTTGCATCCAAGGTTCTGGAACATAGTCTGTATATGAGAACTAACTGGAAAATATCCAGCTGTCAATGCCTCTATTTGTCATATTACATGGCTGACTACTTTCCGGACAGCCCTCGTATGTTTACTTGGTGTTCATGCACCCCTTGCATAACTGAACCCTGAATCTCAAGGATACAGGGCAAGACTGTATCACTGAGAATCAAGAAATAACAGCATTACACTGGTGTCTAAGATAAAACAAGGCAGAGCAGAAAGGACTCAGAGTTTGAATCTGAACATTTAGGACCTGATTAAAATTGTTGTGTGTTTACCACCTGGAGGTTCTTAGACAAGTTATTAAACCTCTCTGCTTTGTATTTTTCCATCTATAGAACAGGATTGTTGTAGGATTACATGAGCCAATGCACACAGGTATCTAGCAGAGCTACTGTTCCATAAGTGACAACTATTAGTGTGATCTGACTTGAGGGCTGGGACACCTTCTTTTCCATAGAAACAGCAGGAGATATCAACAGATTGAAGGAATACTCTGGCTGGGCAGTAGAGTGACACTTGGGTCAGGAGTGAGAAGATGAAAGTGGCATCTAGTTTAGGTATAATCAAATCCATGACCAATGGCAACAGTGGCCAAAACCCTCTCCACAGCACAAGACCCACCAAGCAGGGCTGCAGGTGCCAGATGCCACCAGTTAGAGAGTTTTTTTTGGTAGAGGTGGTCCTTTCTAAAGAGACAATTTTAATATTATTTTCTGGAACAGTAGGATATAATGATGATTTGCCAAGTTCCACAAAGGTACCATATCTTATTCATGTATCTAATATGGTGCCTGGCCCAGAACAGGACTTTAATAAATTCTAATAGTGGACCTAACTCTGTTTTCCAGGGCACAATAATAGGAAACAGCACATGTGACATAAATAATGCCAAGGCAACATTCCTTCTACCATTTTCATAATTTGTATAGTTAGCCAAGTCCTGCTAAGTACTAGTAATCAAGTACTGTTAGAGTGTCTGATGTGATGGTCACTATAAAGAAACAACCAAGGACAAAACACAAACTATCTCAAGACTATTCTTACTCAATAGCCTAGGTTTGATTTTAATCCTTCCACAGCCCATGCTCACATCTGTGGCCTCCTTTTTATGGGCTCTGGAGCTATAAATCTAAAAAAGAACAGATAAGGTAGAAACCTTGTTAAACAAAATCCCTACCAAAATGACAAACATTCAAACAGGACTGGCCGCCTTTATCTCATTACCACCCAGTTTGGATGGAGTCTGTTTCTCTTTACAAAGGGTTTGCTGTCTGACAAGTGAACATTCTACCCAAGAGACCAAAGTCACTCCCCAGCTAGGTATTTCCCAAAGGTGTTTACTGCATGTTCCAGAGTGTGGCTGCGGAGCTAGCTCACAGAGTGGTTTTACAATGCCTTGATTTTTATCAATGGTGGACAGATAGGGCTTTTTGATAACCTCAGTCCATTTTCCTGGAAATGTAGAGATGTATCCATATGCTGACTCATTCCAGGTGCAGAGAGCACAGAATGCCTTACAGGGGACGGAGACTACAAAGGCTAAGACTTCGAATGAAGAGAAGGGGGAAGGGAGAGGGAAGGAGAAAAGGACAACTCAGAGGACTGTTCTGGATTGATTATTTACAGACAGTTTACCAGCAACCAGATAAGGGATGGAGCCCGGCTGGCAACTATTACCATGGTGCTTCCTTTAGGTCTTCCACTTTAAGATAAATAAGATCTGACTTGTTTATTAAATAATTTGGTTACCCTGGAAGTTGGGTGTGTACCTGTGATAACAATTGCTCCTGTTTGTTACAAGCCTCAGCTTTTGTGATGTGGTTGCATCTTTCTAGGTATGAGATACTTTTACAGGGACAGTATTTAGTAAATTTAGATACACCGAACTTGCCTTTCATTGGGAAAGATCACAATATAATTTTGCAGGATTTCTCTGCTGGGAATAAACTCTGCAGTAGACATCTAGTCACGCTACACACTAAGAATATAAAGATGACTGAGTCACTGGATGAGAGTAACTGATTTAATGGAAACTGCAGAGGAAATTTAATGGAAAACTGCAGGAGAGACAGTCAGGAATCTGACCAGGGAGGGCATTGGGGCCAATCAAAACAATGGACACCAGCAACACCTGTGGTCCTAGATAGACCCAGCCCCAAAGGGGGTCACTTTGGGTCTATTCACTATCACATTCTTATAACTAATCAAGACTTATTTTTACTACTACTAATTATAGTGTCCTAGTTCATTCCTTTAAAAACTATGCAATATTTGATACATATCAAAGAATACTTGTAACACATACTTAAGTTCTGTAATACAGTGAACAAACAGAACATGTGTGAATTTATATCCCCTCTCAGAACAAAGACACGGCTGAAGTAACTGGTGTGCTCCTCCCCTCTATTTAATCTCCCTGCCTCTCGCCCCAGAAAGAGCCACTATCCTCAACTATCAGTTTCTCCTTTTGTAAAAACATGGTTTTAATGTTCATTTCTGTATCCCTATGTGATATACTGCCCTGTTCTGCTTGTTTTTGAACTTCTTATATAAAGTTTCTATCATACGGTCTGTCTTCTGCGACTTGCCTTTTCCAGTCAACATTCAGTTTTTATGATTTCATCTGTATGTCTTGTATGCAGATATAGTTTTGTCCTTTTCACAACTGCATAATATTCTGTGGGGTAAGCCTAACACTATTTATCTATCTATTTCCCCCATTGGTAAGCATTCGGGTTTTTTCTAGTTTTTACCACAGCTAACAACATCACCATGACTAGTCTTGGATAGATGCTCCTCAAATGTTCCTCTTGGGCATAGCCAAACAAATTTCCTGCAGTGAGATGGAGCCAAATGACTGAATTCTGACCAATGGACTGTGGATGGGAGGGAAAAATGCCTCTTCTAGACTTGTCCCTTACAACCCCTGACCTGCTGGCCTGGGGCAGAAGATGCAGTGGAGAATGCTGAGGCAATGCGGGATGGTGATGTCAAATGACACAAGAAGCCAGTTCCTAGAATGCCTGCAAGATGAAACACCTCCCCCACCCCCCTTAGTGACTACCACAGAACTGATATCACAAAAAACAAATCTTCGCTATGTTAGTCACAGAGATTGGGATTGCTTGTTACAGCTGTTAGGCCTTCTTAATACAACCTACATTTCAAATGGGGGGGCGGGGAGAGAGATATGTGGCTATAAAATGGCACCAAGGATAAGGTGACCAGATTTTAACACTGGTAAAGCGGGACACCACATTGACTGGAGGGGAGGGGGTTCTTGATTAAAAATTTGGTCTACCGCCGTTCCCTAGCTTGTCGTTCATTCTTTCCAAAAATCGGGACTTTTTAAAAATGCCGCGGGATGCGGGACAAATTGTTAAAAATCGGGACTGTCCCGCCAAAAGCGGGACATCTGGTCACCTTAACCAAGGACCCTGTGCTGCAGTAGTTCAAGATGCCACCACTGGAGAAAACTGGGTCTCTCTGTATTATTTCTTACACTTACATGTGAATATATAATTATCTCAGAATAAAAAATTTAAAAACTATGAAAGGCTATATGGTAAATATATAGAGAAGTATTAACAAAACTATGGAAGGCAGTGTCTCCGTTTTTAGAAAACAGAAATGTGGCATTAGGTACAGAGGACAGTCCTTAGACCCAGAAGTGTGACCCTTTACCCTTCATTTCCTCACCTCATAAACAAGGATAATACCTGCGCATCCAACTTCATGGGAGCCCAGGAGATTCACATTAAATGACATCATAAATAGAAAAGTACTTTCAAATACTGGAAAGCCTTATACTGGATATTGAAGAGACATTTCTAGTAATGACTTGGGAATGACAGAAGCATAATATAAAACCCACCTAAATTTCTAAGAGCTAGAAAGTGGCAGGCTCTGGGTTTTTGTATTAACACAGTAATCAGGACTGAGAGGAGGTTAGGAATTGTACATCTATGGTAACAAGACATCAAAAATACTTGTTCCAGGTACTGATATGGTATATAACATGCTACTTTCCATGTAAGAAAGAAGAAAATTAAGAATATATACTTGTATTAAATTTATTCACATAAAGAAACTGCTAGGGAAAGCCGGGATGGCTCAGTGGGTTAAGAGTTCACTTTGCAACCCTGGGGACCACGAATCGAGTCCTGGCCCCGGCCCGTGTGGACCCATGTGCTGAACTGGGGAGTGCCCTCAGTTCAGTTCTCACCGGGGTGAGACCCCGGCCCAGTTCCTGCCCTGTGCAGTCCCGCACCCACCTATGGAATGAAATTATGTAGAAAAACCAATGATGTACAACTATGGAGACTGTTCTGGGCCCTCCCCCTTCTCATTCTCTGTATCTCTCTCTCTTTCTCTCCTTCTCTCTCTCTCTCTTTGTCAAAAAACAATAAAAATAAATCTTTAAAAAAAGAAAAGAAGAAGAAAAGAAACTGCTAGGCTGAATTTAGAAGATGAGTAAAAATGATAAAAGGAGGAATAGAGTAGGTTGAGCAGGGTTGAGGATGAAACTTTTCACAGTGTGTATTTTTTTTTTTTTTAACTAGGTGAACATATTGCCCATTCAAACGAAATAAAAAAAAAAGTATTAAAGGAACATTCTTAGGGAGGGTTCATATGTATTTTGTGTGTTGGGGGGAGGGACAGTTACTTTGTTTTTCTCAGAGCCTTAGTTCCAGGGTATGCAGTTAGCTGAGTGTTATCTCTGAGGTGTGCATGTGTGCATGTGTGACAGAACAAGCCTGAACATGCCAGAGGATTTTGGCCAAGACCTACTTCCTTCCTGTTTCCCCAAACTGGAAACACTAGGGAGTCATAGAGGGGGAAATCGCTAGAGCAGCTATCCCTGCTTTTCAAGTTTCTGTCCCTTAGCTCACTTTGCTTCAGAACATCAGTTTAATTAGGATTTAATTATGGTCAGTACCTTTTATGGGGAAACTGAGGCTGGCCTAACTCACTTACAGGACAAAATGAGATCAGAAATAGAGGCTGTGGTCTTTATTTCCACTTTTCTGCACTACTCAGTGCAACCTCTTTGGGTCAACTGTGGCTAAAAAAATAATGCTCTCAGGGTACCAATGTTAACTTTGAGTTGTTTCAAAGGACTTTCTAGTTGTTAAAAGAATCTAATTTGAAAAGCTGAAATCAAGAAGCAATTCTGATTGTGTTGGTTTCTGTAGCCCCCATGATTTCTGGAGCAGTGGAAACAGTGCATGATGTTGGAGTAAACTATCTTTGAACATCAGTGCATAGTCTCTCTCTGTTTACTCTCTGTGGAGTCCACTGAGCCTCCACAGAGAATGGGTCTTTTGAAGTATTCTGTCCTCTTGGTTAGAGGCCAACTGAACATGTTTTCATCTTCCTGTAAATACAGTGTTCAAGCATTGTCCCATCGAAATGGGTTCTACCTTCTCAGTGACCGACTATGGTAGAACAGTTTGAACTACGGGTTTTGGCTCACTCCATTATGCCAAAATACAACAAAAGTGATGCCATTTGGAGATGCTTTGTTGAGACCACAATTCACATCTGAGGTCTCAATCAAGCAAGAGCTTAAGGATAAACTTTGCAAACTCTTTTAGACAGTTTGCCATACATATGAGGTTTTCAAACTACAGCCATATGAAAAATAAGAAAAAATAGCATAGCCAGATAGATTTTAAAGAGACAACTTTCACTGGTAAAAGCCTCAGGAAATCTGAGTATACTAGACTGAGTTCCTCTGGAAAGGAAACATGTCTCCCATTTAGCCCTGTATCTAGTATTCAGTAGGATGCCTGGCATAAAGAATGTGTTTAAATGTTCATGGAGTTAAATTCAGCTCTCACCTGGGAGTACATAAAAAGCCAAAACCCCATTTCTACAAACGTTTAGGCATATAAAGCTAAATAAGACCCCGTATCTAACCTGAAAGACTTAATTGGGAAAATGCATGGAACTGATTTGTATCTTTATTGGGAATCTGAGCAGAGACAATGGTTTAGGTCAGAGACTGCTGGGTGGTTGGCATTTAAAATGTGAATGTAATGGCTGGTTCCCTGGCCTCAATCACACTGATAGAGTCCTTTCTGCAATTACTTTTATTAGGCTCACCTGTATGCAAAGTTTGCTGCTCAATGGCAGGTACTGTGGTTTCCCTAGAGACAGGGAATCCTTAATCCACCTTTTCAACACTGGGGAGAGTTCAAAGGACTCACAGTACAAAGAAACAGATTCAGCTGGAAGTATGGGAAGTAACTACAGATCCTGGTAGGAGCTCCTTCACAGAAAGGAACTAGGAGTTAGGACCCTTACCCATCCTGTATACTGGGGTTGGGATTCTCTTGACCATATACATATCTAGGGTCTTATACATGTTATAGAAGACACAATATAGTGTTGGACTGTGCTCTCCAACCTCTCTCAAATCAAGGCATGTACTCAGAAAAATGGTATGATTATGGCACACTGGGAAAAATGTGTGAGGCTAGCAGAGGCCGCGGACCATGGGGTCCAGCTTCTCCAAGGACTGAAGCACTTAGTAGCCTACCTGTAGCCTATCCCCACAGGGGTATGCCCCATGAGCTGGGAACATGTTTGAGACAAACAGAGAAATGTGAACAAATATTGGGTATTAGATGATATTAAAGAAGAAGATGTTATGTTATTTTGGACATATCTTTCTTTAAAAAAACTTATCTGCTAGAGATACACACTGAAGTATTTAAAGGTAAGATGATATTTTATATTTGCTTCAAAATATTCCACAGAAAGGAAATTTTTTTTAAGTTGAAAAGGAGGGTGGGAACAATGAAACAAGGTAGACGAAACTACAATATGGATGATGGGCATATTTTTCTCTCTACTTTTGTTTGAAATTTTTATAATAAAAAGTGTTTAAAAAAACAACAACATTCATAAGCCATCAGGATAGATCCAGCCTACATACATGTTGGGATTGTACTCTGTTTAAAAACAAAATCTAAAACACGTAAAGCAGCATGGCATTTGCCACAGTTCCTACCACACCCTCTTGTCTTAGAACCTGGGCTAATCCCACCTCCATCTACACTGTCTATTTGGCTCAGGTAGCTGACTTTGTAGGTGTGCATGCACTTTGTACAATGAACCATTATAATTGACCATGTTCATTATGTCTAAACAGGTTAAATCTAGTTTTTGATAATTAGTAGCTGGTTAATTCTTTCATTAAGCCACTTAGTTTTGCTCTTTCAATGGCCATAGAGTGAAACCCTCTTCGAGCCAGTATATTTGTGCCACTGGGCAGGGGATTACTGCTGGACAATCTGTCACCACTGAGGAGTGGCACCAGCTTCATGTCTCACTGCCTTCAGATCAGTAACATCTTTGGTGACATGTCTGTTCATGTTCCTGAGAGATGAGACAGTCTACACACATCTCTAAGTGCATGGTTGGACACTGACCCTCTAACTTTTGCTCCTGGGGCTTACAGGTTCTCTGTGAAGCTCCCTAAATGTTTAGCAGTGATCACATTCTTGGGGACACTGCCCACTGCAATCTGGAGCAGCACAGTAATGCAGTTTAGCACATGGGCTCTGGAATCAGTTCCTGGATTGAAATCCTAACTCTGTCACAGTGAGTATTTTCCGGCGTATAAGACGACCGGGCGTATAAGACGACCCCCTAATTTTACAGTTAAAACATAGGTTTAGGCCTATATTCGCTGTATAAGACTACAGCCTTGGAAGTGGGGGGTAGTCTTATACAGCGAATATAGGCCTAAACCTATGTTTTAACTGTAAAATTAGGGGGTCGTCTTATACGCCCAGTCGTCTTATACGCCGGAAAATACGGTACTTCTTCTGTGCCACAGTTTTCTCATTTGTTAAGTGGGGCACTACTAAGAATTACCTGAAGAAGGATGTTTTTAAGATTAAATAACACAAATATGCAAAGTAACGAGAACAGTGTCTGGAGTATGGTATATACTTAATACCTGTTAACTGTTACTACTATAACTATTATCTCCAACAACAGAACAAGTTTTATATCAAAATAATGCCCATGATTCACCAATGTCACTAATACTTCAAAATTAATTCTAAGTAAGGTTTACTCTGAACTACATCAATGCTATAGATAGTTTCTTTCATTGAGTTAGATGCCTTCTTGGGTTATAATTTATTAACTTCAAAGCAGCTGCATAAGCTGTTAAATAAAAATCACTGAGTTTTCATGACCTTTCCTTGATCAGATAAACTCACTCTAGCAATTACTTTAACCCAATAATTACAGTTGAAAAGAATCATATAACATATATAAAAAACACAGGAGGGAAAATCATCAGATGGTAATGTGCCTCTGATCTACAACCTCCTTCTTTACAAGAAGTCCTGTAAAGTCATTAAGAAGGTGTCACATAAATCCAAGGCATTAGAATAAAGAGAATATTCCCAATGAAGATTAATAAAATAAATTCTCAAATCAGTGTCAGAAATTACAAAAAAGGACTTTCTAGAAGTAGACTCTGAAGACAAAACCCAAGTTTCAATGTGAATCAAAACAATAACAGTGGTTACTAAAGAACTAGAGCTATCTGAGTTGTAAACTGTGAGCAGGGTGTGCTTGCTTGCTTGCATGTGTAATCAAAAGATGCACACCTCTTTGCCTAGCAGAGCTAACCACTTCCAAGGAAGTCCAGGATAAAAATTAACCAAAATGTTTAAAGGCCACAATAGTTCTCATAAAGCAAAAAAAGCATTTAGAATGTAGATTTTATTTTATTTTCCTGTAGTTTATCATTTTTAACAATACAGAGAAATGACTGGTTTCACTTTTTGTTCATAATCAATTTTAGTTCCTGCTGTTTTGATAGCTATTACTATGAGAAATAATAAAATTAAACCACAGATCTTTATATATGCCTGATCTGAGGAAAATATATTAATTCTAAAGTAATATTACACTCTTTATAGATCTAGTTTGAAATGAATTCTAATATATAACATTGTGGTTCCTAATTTTAATCACTTTACCAATCCAACTTCTGTTTCAAATCTATTTAGGTATATAAAAATGTGATTTGTATCCCAAAATAAGCAAGTTTTCAGGGGCGTCACAGTTTAACTGAATTATCTAGTACCCATCTTCCTTTTTGCTGCTGTAGCAAGATGAGCTCACACCACTTTGCTCAGGAACTGGGTGGCTACTGCTATGACCGCTTTGCCTGCAAGTGGTAAAACGACAGTGCTACATCCAGGCAAACAGGGTCTATGGCTATGCTAGTCCTCATTTAGCCTGACAGAGTCAGAGCCTGGAAGGGCATTTGTAGCAGTAAACAGAAGCTTCTGATTTTTAAATTTCAAAACCTGTCCTGATTTCTAACTTATTGGCCTTGATTACAGGCCAATGAGGAAATAATTATTTAAATGACTAGCAGAATTAGTCTGCAGTTGTCAATTCCCTCTAGCTTAGGAAAAAAACAGAAACTGGGGTTTCTTGAAATATAAAATAACTGTTTTGTGGACTTAATGTAAGCTTAAAACTAATGGATGGATGGATAGATCGATGGATGGATAGATAGACAGATAAAGACAAATACTGAGGGAAAAATTTTTAAAAATATGCGTGAACTTTAATTATTTAAAATGAAGAAAAATATCAGAGTAAGAAACTCATCATCCACTAGATCCTATAAACCCTACCACCTCCCTCTGCATCCACTATAACAATTATGAAATGGAAGAATAGAGCAAACAAAGACCTATAAAAACACACTGGAAATAATGGACAGAGCAAAATACAAAGAGAATGTTTTCATTTTATTCATTTATTTTGAAAATATAAGATTGCTTATAGTAATAAAAGCAAATGCTATATTATTGTGCTTACATTATAACAGATGTAATATAGATGACAATAATAGCACAAAGAAGGTGGGGAAAAGGAGAAAAGCTATTATATTTTACCAGAATTACATCACTATTAATCTGAAGTAGATTGTGTAAAAGATACACATTGCAATCTCTAGAACACACCACTGATTACAAAAATATGTAGCTAAAAATATCAACAGATGGATTAAAATAGCACATTAAAAATATTTGTCTGGGGGAAGCCGGGATGGCTCAGTGGGTTAAGAGCTCACTCTGCAGCACTGGGGACTGGGGATCAAATCCCAGCCCCAGCCCGTGCGGAACCATATGCTAAACTGGGAGCTCCCCCAGTTCAGTTCTCTCTCTGTATCTCTGTATCTCTGTATCTCTCTCTCTCTCTCTCTCTCTCTCTCTGTCAAAAATAAATAAATAAATAAAAATATATTAAAAAAAAAGAACTATGTTTAAAAATATATATATTTGTCTGATATAAGATAAGGTAGTAAAAAAGGAACAAAAATAAAACGAGACAAACAGAAAACAAATATCAAAATGGCAGACTCAATTCCAATCATACCAATAATTACATTAAATGTTAATGGATTAAACTCTCATAAAACAAGAGACTATTACAATGTGTATAAAAGTAAAATCCAACCATATGCTGTCTACAAGAGACATGCTTTAGATTTAAATACTAAAGAAAAAAAGTGAAAGCAGCAGGATAGAAAACAATACATCATTCAAACAATAAACACAAGAGAACTGGAATGGGTACATTAACAGCAGATGAAACAGAGCAATATCACTGAAGACAAAGAGGGACATTCCGTTTATAAAAAGGTCAATGCGTCAGGAAGATATAACAATTATAAACGTATGTGTACCTAACAAAACCAATAGAACTGAAAGGAGAGGCAGCCCTTCTTGCATAGCTGCAGGTTAGCAATAGCTACATTCCTCTCTACCAAAGGCCCTCCCCAGCTCCCACTGGAAAACCCTCTCCCCTACAGCGCTTTCCAGCTTCTGGCAACCACGCTCTCCTCTCACCAATGTGGGCCTACAGAAGCTAATGACTCCCTGCTGCTAACCATCCCTTTTGGTTTTCTTTAACTCTGTCCACAACTTGGAACACAGTCCTTTCAAGGAATTCTCCCTAGTTATCTGTGTGATGTGTCATGTTTCCTGATGGGACCTTCACGAAAACAGAATCCAAACTCGTTGCCTTGGTTTGCAAGAGATTAGTAGTTGCTTATTAAATTGTCATTCTTTCTTTCTTACTCAAAGAACTTCGATGTTTTAGTTGGGTGTTTGCTGCCCTGGCTAAAGAACTACACTCCCAGTTTGCCCTAGCTCACATGCTGAGGCCATATGAACTAAGTTCTGAAACAAGGAGATGTAATTGGGAGTGATGCATGAAACTTCTAAGAAGTCTCAGTATATGAGAAGGTTTGTACCCTTCTTCCATCTTTTCTTTACTTTGTTACTTAGTTTGTGAATGGGATGGCTGGAGCTCCAACAGTTTTCTTGGACTGTAAGCAAGAGCTTTGCCTGAGCCAGTGTGGCTGGAGTACAGTGAACAAAGAGAGTCGTATAAAATAAGGTTAGAAAGAAAGGGATAGTGGAATAAAAAGCTTGAAGGAGGGGAAGCCGAGATGGCTCAGTGGGTTAAGCGCTCACTTTGCAGTGCCGGGGACCGAGGATCGAATCCCGGCCCTGGCCCGTGTGGAACCATATGCTGGGCTGGGGAGTTTCCCCAGTTCAGTTCTCTCTCTCTCTCTGTCAAATAAGTAAATAAATAAATAAATAAATAAATAAAATTAAAAAAAAAAAAAAAAAGCTTGAAGGAACCTGAGTCTTATGGGACCTTCGGATCTGTCATTCAAGCCCTGAACCACTTACCTATACACAAGTGAGAAATAAACTTGTATCTTGCTTAACGCTTGTCCAACCTGTGTCCTGTGGAGGGCTCTGAATGCAGCCTAATACAAATTTGTAGACATTATATTTTTTTTAGTTCATCAGCTGTCATTAGCACTGGTGTATTTTATGTGTGGTCCAAGACAATTCTTCTTCTCCCAATGTAGCCCAGGAAAGCCAAAAGGTTGGACAACTATGTTAAACCATTGTTTTTCAAATGTTTATACCACTTAATCCTGATACACATGGCCTGTGAGGCACCAGCTGATCTGGCCCTGGCTTTCTTTCTAACCTTACTTTATATGGCTCTCTCTTTGTTCACTGTACTCCAGCCACACTGGCTCAGGCAAAGCTCTTTGCTGCCTTCAGAAGCTATGTGTACAGCTGACTTCTTTCCCTGGAATCTTCCCCCTTGACTCTCTAAATGGCTGCTCATTAAGGTCTCAGCTGAAATGTCACCTCTTACGAGCAGTCTTCCCTGACAGTCCTACCAATAACTCTCCTCTTTAGTCTCTTTCACAGCCCTCTGCTTTGTATCATTATGGTATTTGACATTTGAAATCTATATATTTGTTAGTTTACTTCTTTATTTTCTGTCTCTCTCATCAGACTCTATTATGGAGGGTTTCTCTCTCTAATACACAAACACACACATCACACACATAAAACATCAATGTCATACATACATAACTTTCTGTTTTGCATATATTAGGCAGGCTCACAGAATATTTGTTTTAAAAAATGCATACCATTGTATTATACTTCACCTTTATTTGATCTCTTTTCTCATCAACTAGACCAAGCCTTTTTTTGCAAAGGGTCAAAGAGTAAATATTTTAGGATTTACCATCTCTGCTGCATATTCTTTATCTTTGTATATTTTTCCTTTTAAACAACCTTTTAAAAACATAAAAACCACTAGAGCTTGAGAGCCATATAAAAACAGGCTGACAATGAAGTCTGCCCCACAGTCTACAGTGTTCCAACCCTAGTGCCAGTCTAAATGTCTTAAGGTCAAGTCTGTGCTATTTACTTATATTCTCTGAGACCTAGCACATAGTACTGAGCACATAGTAGGACCCCAGTAAACTTAGGACTCTGTTAAATTAATTGGGTTATGAGCAGAGAAGAGAAAAACAAACAAAACAAAACAAAACAAAATGGAACAGCCAAAATGATCAGATTTGGTCTTACAGGAAGTTTACCAGGGAAACATGGCCTTTGGTCCAGGTTGGATGATCCAACAGGTCGTTTACCAAGAATGTACAGGTAATGGGAAAAGATGGTTTTTCATAGAGTCACAGACTCTCAATACCTTGGAAGGAGCAGATCTCAATACCTCCCCCTTCTAAGCAGTAACCCTGCTGCCTCAGGCAGCTGCCTCCTCTTGTACAGTGCATCTGACGGGGACCCTTGAAAAAGAGCCGATGTTTGACCCAGGGGTTGCTTCTGTTCTGTGTTTCTGTGCTTTGCTCTTTGGTTCTGTCACCTAGCATTTTGAAAAGCTGCTGGCTTACAGAAAGCATCTACCGTCAGAGGAAACAGCCTGGCAAATACAAAATTACTACATCACCACTACAGATAATTCTTAGATGATGGCCAGGAAACCTGGAAAACAGTTTCTGAATGGGAGCAAGTCCCTGATCCTGCTGTAGTTCTAAGTCTTACAATGCCCTGATAATGGAAGAAGAAAGGAAAGAAAAGATAAAATAAATGAATGAGAAAGC
This sequence comes from Craseonycteris thonglongyai, assembly GCA_004027555.1. Classification (NCBI taxonomy): domain Eukaryota; kingdom Metazoa; phylum Chordata; class Mammalia; order Chiroptera; family Craseonycteridae; genus Craseonycteris; species Craseonycteris thonglongyai. Next base: position 6,682 of record PVKE010013294.1, on the reverse strand, counting down.
TCCATGGCCATATTATGGCCACAGTCCCCACTCCTGGAATCGCCAGGATGCCAGGAAGTTGCAGGGTCTCCTGAGAGGTCCCAGGATACATATAGTGTTTTCCCCGAAGGCATTCCTGCTTCCACACACTCTGACAGAGTCTCAGGAGAGGAGTGCCTCTTTCCTGTCGCATCCACAATGCTCAGAATTAAGGCCAGCACCTGCTCTCCTGACAACCCTCTTCCCGGGCCTGGGCAGAACAGAGGGGAAGAGCAGGGATGATATGTGGGGTGCTGCCAGGTCTGCAATCTCATGGAGTAGGGGAGCCGCCACTGAAGAAGACTGGCTCCATCTCCAGGGCACCTCCTTCTTCCTTTTCCACGTTCTTGAGAGCTCAGAATAATTCCCTGTAATGTTCTATCATCGAGTCCCTGACACTCCATTTTCACATGCCAATCTTTACTTTATGGGGAGAAAAAAAAAAGGGAACATGCAGTCCCTTGGATGCTATATCCAAACAAGCAGATGCTACCAAAGGAAGGTAAGTGTCAGATGTGTAACTGCATGACTGAATAAAATATATTATCTAACCAAGCTTCACTCTGATATACAAAGAAGCAAAAAGGTAGAAATAATTTCTTTAAAGACAGGCTAAGAGTTAATGACGGAGCAGGAAATAGAATCCAAGTCCCCTGACTCATCGATGAGGTCTTATCTGCCAGAAGAGCCCAAAGTGGGCAGTGATGCTAAGAGACAAGAAGTGAACAGCCTGGGGAGGAAAGGAATCACAGGCTGAGGAAACTCTGGTAAACGCAGATTAAATGAATCCCAAGGCTTCTGTAGCTGCTCTAATGAGTTCCTGGGAGTTCTATGCTTCTGAAGAAGGTAATCAATACCCCGTGAAAAGATGACTTTGGGACCTGATTTTTCACGTGTGACTTGGAAAAGCTAAGACAGGAAAGTGGAGAAGGAGCTGTAAGAAATACTAGACACATGGTGCTATGAAGAGAATATTCTTTGGGGAATAGACCTTCTAAAGGAAGAACTGTTGTGACACTGGAGGCACTGATAAGGAAGCTGGCAGGAGCCGAGAGGGGAATGCTTTTATTCCTGTTTGTAGCTACTACTGAGCTGCATGTAAAACACACAGGTTCAAATGACCAAGGCCAAGAATAACTTTTTTCCCTTATATTGATGTAATCTGACATCAAGTGTTTTGAAAGTAGAACCATAGCTAGAAACCAAAGTAAGCTTCAAGAAAGAGTTGAGATTTTCATGCCACTTTGGGATACAGAAACTGAATTTAATATTTGCAACTGTCCTTCTGTGTGTCCTTCCCTCTGTGTTCTTTTCCCACTGCTGGTGGGAAGTCTCTGACTCTGGCCACCAGCATTCAAGGCAGGGAACAGAACCCTCTTGCTGAACTGGACTAGAGGAATCACACCAGACCAGTTACGCAGGCAGCTGTCCAGGGTCAGGAGAGACAAAACAAGAATGAAATCAAGGCCTGGGGTCAGGTTAACACCCTAGAAACAGAATCACTGGGATCAGATGGTGGGGGAAAGTGGATATGGCAAACAGAATGTGATTTCTCACGAGGAATTTTGACTTCAAATATAAAACCAAAGCAGCTACACATACAGTCAGAATCAAACGTGGCTGGAAGTACCAGTAGGGCCATAAGGAGATGGTGGACAAAGAAGAAATGGCCACAAGGCTTTGATTGTGAGGCTTCCTCTTCCACCTGGCCCTGCATCGTATTATAGCTTAAGCTTCATAAGCCCACCTCTCCACAGGACTTAACAAGCACATCCCAATGTACATATGAGGAAACTAAAGTAGAGGGAGGCTTGTCCTAGTGATTTGAACAAGGTCATGTAATTAGTTGGAGGCACACCCAAGATTAAAATCTTTACCTCTCCAAGTCTTTGTTTATCAGTGCACATTATTAATACAAAGTGGTATGGTTACATTTTTCAAATGCATTTGAAAAGATGGTCCCAATGTATGATTAGGAACTCAATACAAAGGACTACATGACAAGGTGGTTATTACTGAGAAATGCCTAAAAGGCTGAAAGAACCAACTCTTTTTTTTTTAATATATTTTTATTTATTTATTTATTTTTGACAGAGGGAGAGAGAGAGACAGAGACAGAGAGAGAACTGAACTGGGGGAGCTCCAAGTTCAGCGTATGGGTCCACACGGGCCGGGGCCGGGATTCGATCCCCTGTCCCCGGCGCTGCAAAGTGAGCGCCCAACCCACTGAGCCATCCCGGCTTCCCCTAACCAACTCTTTACAAGTATAGCCAATTCTCATTTATCTCTCTGGATTATGGTGAGGGACATTTTTGAATTTCTTCCCTATCTGTTGGTGTGAAATACGGTAAAACAAACTAATTTAAGAACTGTTTTAGCCTAAGCAAATCACGGCCAAGAAGGTCAATCTGCTGGGGAAGAAAAATCTCAAGTCAGTATCTTTACACTATCTGATGGCTTGGCTAAATAGGTCAAAGCTTTCCTTCCTGAAATTGTTTATTCAAGTCTAGGGTAGTTCTAGCTACTGAGTCAAATCAACCCAAACCCATTGCATTTCTATAACTCAGTTGGGAAGAATTGGATCTTTTTGCCTTTATCTTAAAGACTGGGCATTCTGCATACCAGATTACTACAGAATTAAGGTCTGGTTAACTTGCAACTTGAACCTGGCCCCATGGGCCACTGGTTCTTATATAACAAAGAAATAAGCAAACGAGACTCTAGAAAGCTAGACCACGTTAATTGACTGACTGATTAACGTAACACAACACATATTTACATATGTGTGCTCTGTAGAATAAAACTGAAAAGTGGTGTGAATACATTAAAACACTGTCTTACCTTTAAAATACATATTATATATTATCAAAACTGTAGACTTTTCACTTAATAAGGACGGTAACTAAGTGATCAAAGCAAGTTACGTTCTGAGTAATCCTGAAAGTTTTGAGACCTGATACTGGAAAGATGCTTTGAAATAGAAATCTGTCTAGGGTAAGATTTCTTAAATTCAGCACTATTGACATTTTGTACTCAATGATTTGTTATTTTTGAGGAGGGCAGCCCTGTGTATTGTAGGATGTTTGGCAATATCCCTGACAACTATCCACTAAATGCTGATAGCAACAACCTCCCCTGCTCCCTGTCCCCCAAATCATGACAATCAAAATGTCTCCAGATTTTGTCAAACATCCCCTGAGGGAAAAATTACACCTGGTTGAGAACCACTAGTCTAGAGATACTTTCTCTTTAAAACCATGCAGCAGATACACTACACTGAAGTGAAAGAACCCAAGTCAGGACACTAACGGTTCTCATATTCATTATTACATGTGGTTTAGTACATTTTCAAATGTATACTGACATGCTAATAGCAAAAGTATACTCACTGTGTACAAGAAAACAAAAATCTTTCCACATCAGCAGCAGGGTGAGTTTTGTGAAGCCTTCTGCATCGTATTCCACGACACCTCTAAGTAATAAAAACATATACACACAAACAAAAAACTATCATAAAAATAAGGTATAAAAGAGATGGAACTAAGCAAAGAATATATTCAAAAGTTAGGGTTACTGAATCTGACATGTATTTAAGGCAAGTGAGTGTTACCACAGGAAGGAAGAAGAATTGGAATGAGAACATTGGGTTTGAATTACAGCTTTGCCATTGACTACTATGACCTTAGGCAAGTCAGGTAACCTTTGGAGCCTCAGTTTCCTCATCTATAAAACAAATACAATAATATTTTCAAACTTCACTACAGGGTTATGTGAAACAAGTAAGATAAACCATAACATGCTATGCAAATGTTAGTTACTAGTTATGAGTGAAAGGACAAATTAAGAACTTAGGTCAGCAGTGACACTACTGTGTGTACAGTGATTGCTAACTTAGGCATTAAATAGTAGTGAGCATTAATGATATTACTAAGTTTAGGATTATATATTATTTTCTTCCAAAGTACTCAGAATCCTTTCACTTGTGTATCCCTGTCCTCCTCACTGGACTCAAGACAAAACAGAAGTGTTAGCTGGGTAGACGCTGGGCACGGATGGCAGATGCACACCTCATGTATCCGGTGAGGACAGCTCCTGACCATTGAAGGGCCGGGGCAGGATCCTGGTAGACTCATCACCCCCACCCCCCTCAAGGGCTAAGTGCTTGTGGAATGTCACCATAACGTGACAACACTAACTGCACACTGAGGACAGGATTACTTTAAGTAGAAAGAACAGTTGCATCCCCTGTAGAGGTGTAGGAACTAAGACACTGAAGACTCAGGGATTTGCTCAAAGATTATGTATCATTCAGATTTTCTCACATGAGTCAAAAATTTTATTCACCAGTTTATATTTCTTTTCATGAATTTATAATTAACTCACTAGGTTACAATACTGACATCTCAACTTTCTAGATCCTACATCTCATAAGCAAAAACAAGCACAGAATCCTTTTCATTATGTATATAGTACAATAATACAATAGTATTTATATATACTTTAGTAGTTGTGTACAAGTACTATGATATTACTGTATTATGTGCACAATAAAACACACAAAACATGCATTAAAAATAACTGAGACTTTTAAAACAAACGTAAACGCAATTTTCTTATTTTTTGTGTTCATCAATGGAATGAGGCAGAACACGCACCTGTGGGGCATGTGCATCCTACTTGGAGATCACTCTGTGAACTTCTTCATTTTCAGTTCTATATATGAAAGATAATCTTACTCAAAAATTAGAAGACATTTATTAACCACTGTTTGTACAAGTAGTTTCTCAAATTGCTCATATATAGAGCTGAAAAAAATCTTAAGTATTAAAGACTCATGTGAGAGACAGTCCTATTGCTGAGATATTGATAGTTCTATTTTGGAGGATTGAAAAAAGTCACTACAGATAATAAGAAAATTTCTTAAAATTGTTTTGAGGAGTCAGAAATTTTGCTTATAATTATGCCACAGTTTATAAAATCATTTCCTCATGAATGGCCAACCTTGTTTGTTATTTCATTGTCTCTTTTCTATTCCCACTATCCTTTTGTCCAAATTTGTTCATTTGTTTGAAATGTTAATTTTGTGTTACCGTATCTATCTTCATATATTTATAAACCTTCTCTATAATAGGAGAGATATAACCAGACTACTAAACCCTTAGTGCTCAGTCCCCCAAATTGGGTACAATGCCCACCGTTAAAGCAGTCTGTGAGGAAAACACATCCCTTCTCCAACTGAGCTCTGCCCTGAGCAGAAGCCTGGGGCGGGCTGTGCCATCCCACAGGGAAATGGAGCTGCAGAGTAGCACAGCCACAGGCAGCCCGAAGGACAGGGCAAACGCAGGGGACAGCAGCAGGGGATGGCCACCCTGTCACTGCAATCACATGCCACCTTGCCCCTGGAGGTGTCTTCTTCCAAATCCTAATTGGGAGTCATCACTTCGTGTCTAATACAAGATTTCCTTCCCAAATCTGTGTGTCACAGTCGGGAGTAAGGGTCCTGCCGGGAGACCCGAGTCTTGAGAACCTGGGTTCCCACCCTGGCTCTACCGCTTGTAGGGGTGTGACTTCTGTCAGGTTACTGAACTTCTCAAAGTTTCAGGGCTTTCTTCAGGAAAGTGTGTTACTAACGCCTGGCTGGTTGACCTCATGATGACTGTAAGCTGAGGTAGGTGACAGTGCTGTCTGTGCAAACTGTACGGAGCCCCATAACCAGCAGGTTCTGCCACCATCATGACTGCTGTGCTGGGGCTGACATGCTGCTACTGCTCCAGGGAAGGCATCGGATTTTATTATTTGCTAAAGAATGCTAAAAAAAGTCTTCCTAGGAGCTTTAGTGCAAACAACATACCAAAAAGCATCAAATAAGAACTAAGTGTTCTTTTCTTCATCAAGCCTTCACATTAGGCTTATCAGGAAGTGAGGGCATTGCAGGCATTTGGTTGAAGCAAAGAACTTACGTGCCAAAGTGACTGAGGAAAGCAGCAATATACTCTCTTCTTTTGTGATATCCTTGAATCACATACTGCACCTGAAATAGAAACCCAAAGCTGAGGAGTAGAGTAGGAAACTTAAATGCTTTACTATGAAAAATTTCAAAGATTCAGAGAAGTAGAAAGAATAGTAAAGTGAAACCTATATTCAACAACTGAATATTTTGTCTAGTTGCTTCATCCAGCCATCTACCTACCTATCAATCTATCAAATCTTACTGAAACATTTCAAAGAAAATTAGAGACATTGTGATAGTTCATCCTAAATACATCAGCATGCATCTCCAAAAAACAAGACATTCCCCTGTCTATATAACCACAGTATCATTATCATACCCAACAAATTCACCAATCATTCTCTGATTCATCTAATACCCTCTCCATTTTCAAAATTTCCCAGTTGTCCCTGAAATATTTTTTTTTTAAAAAAGGATATAATCAGGGATCAGGTAATTTACTCTAGATTCTCTTTTTTTTTTTTTTATCTTTTCACATTTATAGAGAGAAATTATCTTTTTGTCTTCAGTGCATAGTTATTTCTATTTTACTTTTTTGACAGATAGAGAGAGAGACAGAGACAGAGACAGTTAGAGAACCAAACTGTGGGAACTCCCCAGTTCAGCACGTGGGTCCTGCCTGGGCCGGAGCCGGGATTCGATCCTCGGTCCTCA
>PVKE010013293.1:13264-36902 GCA_004027555.1 Craseonycteris thonglongyai | reverse complement strand
TCAGTGGTTGAAATAAGCATTCATCGATATTAAAAAGATTAAGACCAAATTAGTTTAACAAAATGCTTACTATGTTCCAGGCAATTTTATTAATTTCACTTATAGATGTGGAAACAGCAAAGCAAATTTAAATAACTTATTTTAAGTCATACTGATAAAATGTGGTATAGTCTGAATTTGAACTCAGTAAGTTTGGTTCTAAGACTCCATATTTTTAATCATCATTCCATCTTGGCTTATTAGGTGTTAATAAATGGTTAAACAGCATTCACCAGAAGAAAATCAGATACCATTAAAAGCTAATAATAATAATAATAGTAATAACTCCAAATGTATATAATTTAGATGTGTTGCTTAATAAAATACCTCAAAACTTAAAAGACCCAAAAACAAGAACAACTGTTCATTTATCTTGGTCATCTTAGTGGTTCATGCCTAAATCAGCTGATCTGGTCTCTGTAGAGTACACTCAGTTAAATAGTCTAGAATAGCTTCACTCACATGTCCCGCCACTGATAGGCTTTTGGCCAGAGTGTCTTGGTTCTCTTCCACATGGTCTCAGTCATGCTCAAGTTTACTCATACAGTGGTTTCAGGATTCTAGCATAAATCCAGGGTTGTAGCATGATTAGAACAAGCCCCAACATGAAAGCTGTTTTCAAGACTCTACATCTGTGGTTGTCAAGATGAGAGCAATACCCCCAGGAGATATTTGACAATGTCTGGAGATATATTTTTGATTGGCATAGTCATAGGGTTGCTACTGGTATCTAGTGGGTAGAGGCCATAGGTGTTGCTTGATATCCTACGGTGATCAGAACAACTCCCTTCAACAAAGAATTATTCAATTCAAAATGTCGACAGTGCTGAGGTCTATTTGGAATTTGTTAATGCTCCATTAGGCAAAGAAACTTATACAGCACACCCTATTTCAAGGGATAAAATATTAGGATCCATTTTATGATAAAAAGAAAAAAATTGTGGTCATTTTTGCAGTAACAATCTAAGCTATTTGAGAAAAGGAAGTGAAAAAAGTAAGTGACCACAGGAGCAACAGCAGTAGCAGAAAAAGCTCAAGAAACAGATTAGAGGGGCTTTAGAAGCATTAAAGAGTATTCGAAAGGACAGCAAACCTGAAAGGTTCTCTTTAATATTTTGCTTTCATTTAATCAGATTTTATAAACTCATGCTATGATAAGATATGATCTTTTCATAGCATTTAAAAGAGATCTGTCTTTCAAATGGGGATTTATAAGTTCAATACACAAAAATAATCTACCCCAATAGGACATTAGCCTATACATACAAAGTATTTCAAAACATCATGTGAAAAACAATTAGAATTGACCAATAAACATGTCCATAGTAATTACTGAGGCATTTATATAGTTCATCAGTAGTAAATCCATTATTATAGTTTTCCTCTCTCTGTAAATGTAATTATCATTAAACAATAAATTTAAATCAACGTGTCTTACTGAAAGATCAATAATTACTCAGCATATCATAAATAGAGAGTTTCCTGAGGGAATTGGTTTGTTATGTTTATTGTCTTTTTAGATAGTTCTTTAAATCTTAACATTTTTAGTTAGAAAGAAGAAATAGCAAAAGAAAAAAAGAGAATTTAGCCCTTTAAACTACCTACTACTATTTCAGAAACCTCAAGCACATATACTGTTTGAATTTAAACAATATTTTATACTTAATGACCTAGTTATACCTATGAATATATGATATAAGCTACCTGGTAATAATGACAACATTTTTGTCAATTTTTATGTTTCTGAAGTAAGTTTTCAGTGTAAATTGTGTGAAAAATTATAATAAAAGTGATCATTATTGTTATTATAATGTATAGAATTTAACTATAAACAACTAAAAATTACGTAAAATATTACATGGATGAACTATATAAAATTGTTGATAACTGAACCATTTTACGCCTGTACAATTGCAGTAATATATGATTCAAATTAATATCACTAGCTAACTCAAATTCAGAAAAATCTGTGTAATCTTTAAAAGATTTGGCAAATGTAAATATATTGCCTAAAAATCTTGCTACATCACTTAGATGCTGAAAGAACAACTTCCTTAAATCTTTATCATGCCAAACATATGTGATCATGTCCTGTGCAAATTAAGATTTCAAAAAAGATGTTAGACAAATACCACCACAAAATTAAAAATTAAAAAGCAGCTCTAGAAAATGTTCCTATCCTTTTAGCCCATAAATATAACACCACATAATTGTAAGTATATACCTATGCCTGTCAACCTCCAATTACATATGCACATAGGCCATTTAAATAAAGAATGGATTTGCTCATAGAAATGTAAATATTATTTTTCTAAAAGGGATATAAGTTTATCCTTATGATATTTTTGCTTCAAAATTTTAATGAGATGCAGTGTAGTGAAATGCAAAGAGCACAGCTGCTAGGGTCACAGACATCTCACTTTTCATCTTAGCCTGGCTGTTTCTAGAATTAGTTTACGTATTTATTATTGTTAAGTTCTCAGAGGCTTCATTTACTAGTGTGTAAAATAGGATAATCATCCTATCCTATGGGTCTGTTATAAAGAATAAAAGAAACAGTGTATATAAAGTGTCTTTTCGTGTATTAACTTATAGCATATGTCCAATTAATACAATTAGCTTATTAGTTTCTATAATTTTTGCAAATATTTTTGTATTGGAAGTCAACAATATATATCAGATTCTAAATAGGTTGTGTACATTGTGCTTAACCTTAGCTCCTTTAAAGTTCCCAAGATTTCTAAATTCTTACTGGAGGAGAAATGAGGTAAACTTCTGGGCTTCACCAATTTTAATTTACCTAATTCTTTTCATTCCTTTCATTTGTTTTATCCCAATTTGCTTCCTCTCTAAAATTTAAAATTTTCTTTCTTGCTTACCTCTGTATATGATACAACCTTTGATTATTTTTTTTAATCTTGTAAAAATTAGACAAGAGGTTAGTATTTTCAATTCCTACCCTTAAAAAATAAAATGTTAAAGTTAGATGAAGAGAAACAGATTCAGAAAATGTTATCTAGATGGTGGTATAGTCTGAGTTCCTGATTGAAACAATATTCTGTATATTTGAGCATTTACGCCTGAAAACACGTAGTGTCTTCAGCTAGCACTTGGGAAATACCCCTCCTGTTTTCCCAATGTCAATGTCAAAGTAATTTTCAATTTATGTCAGATATGAGAACTAGCCAAAACGATCTTAAATAAAATGCCATGTTCATTAATTCTGTCCCTACGGAAAATATGATGCATAACCAATATGCTTTCCATTGATTACGTATAGTATGTTAAATAGTCACAATATAAAACTTGAGGGACAGAATTATAGATATTTGCAGACTAAAAATAACCCCCCAAATAAAATATTTCTGCACAAATCTTTGGTGACTGGTGATGGCAAGGAAGCAATATAAATTGATGAGCTCATTTATCTCCACCTCTTCAGAGACCAGTTTATATTTTTCACCGGCTATGTTAATACATTCTGCATGTTTGACTATGAATAGTCACTGTTATGAGATACCTTTCAACAGCCCAGAACAGTTTAATATTATCAAGGTTACAGCTGTACTTGATCATAAATAATTCATTTAAATGCATTTTTTAATTAAAAATAGGTCATGTGATTCATTTTGAAGTCCTGTGGGTCGTTGGAAGATCATTGGGGGATGATTCATGAATACCTTCTCGCGAATCTGCAGTTTGCTATCCCACATTAGCTCATAAATGAACTGAGCAATACCATATATGATTCCTAGTCTTTCACTGTAAAATTCACAGAGGCATCTTTGACTAGTACCTCCACGGATTAAAAACAATATGGCTCATCATACTCCAGTACACAGATACCAGCCATGTGATACTTGGAAATCTTTGACCATTTGTGAGGCTAAATTGTACTTCAGATTTGGCAGCAAAGAAAATAAGGCATCATATTTTTACTTGCATATAATGTTACTGGTAGCTACAAACTTACACCATAAAACAGAAAATAATTTAGGATATCTGTGGTTAAACATATCTTTTGCCACACTTGAGGTCTTTCAGGGACATAATTTTTAAATGGACTAACTATTGGAAAGCCTTTTTTCAGCTCTGCTTTGAAAGATTACTGAATAATGGCCAATAACCAGACAGATGAATAAGATTCTCCTAAGGTCTGGCACTTGAGGACTCACATTAATTATTTTGAAATCACTGGAGCTTCATGTAGTCCCTTGCCGGACCAGTGTCACTCTAGTGGCTTCAATGGCTAACCATCTCTGAGCAATTAGTTCACCTGCCAGTGAGTCTGAGGCCACAAGTTTGATCCCTATAAAAACTCATTTTCTTTGTAGGAAAAATAATATGAAAGAAAGAAAGAATAGAAAAGAAAGAAAGAAAAAAACAAAACAAAAACTTAGTTCGGGCCCAAAGACATACACACACGTTTATCTTACAAGATAACCTGGCTTAAGTAATATGGCTTGTACCATCTCACATGTATCTCAAACATCTCTCTTTACCATTTTTTTTTCTATCTTAACATATAAGCACCTTGCTCATCTTGAAAATTTTAATTATAAAATTAAAACCTTCTAACTTTATACCTCTATATGTATATTGATTATATAACTGTTTATTTTTTATTTTTAAGACAAGATGATCTCCACTTCCTTGCTCATTCTTCAGCTTAGAGCAATCTAATATTCACACCATCTTGCTCCAAAAACAAACAAACAAAAACAAAAACACTGCACACTAAGATCAAAGATAGATTTCAGAATTCACTGAGTACTCACTGGTCTTTCTCTTGTCTCAGTACGCTTATACTTGACCCTCTGACATTATATTCTCCTCTGATTTATGACATTACTTTCTCCTTCCACCAATTTGATAGCTCCTTTTTAGTCTTCCTTTTAAAATATTTTTTATTCTTTTTATGTCTGTGTTCTCTTTTCTCTAGTCTTTCCTCTATTCACTGTATATCCTTGACAAATATCCATGTACAGATTTCTTCAGACAAAAACTTGAAAGTTGTTGGATTCCAAATATACATCTGCAAATTAGAGACTACTAAATATTTCAATCTGTTTATCTAATAGTTTATTGCAGACCTCTACTTAGCAGCTCCAGGTACATCTCAAACTCAATGCTAAAAAGAGACATCATCTATATTTCATCAATCTATGAGTATTCTTCCTCCTCTCTCAGTAAACAACATAACACTTAAGCTCAACCAAACCACAGAGAAAGTGGAGTTGTATTTAGCTACTGTTTGAGTATAGGCTGCTTTTAGCCCTCTCTAAATAGAGGGGTGCCACCATCTCCTTCCAACAATCCTTCCAATTTAACATAGATCTAGCCCTCTTCTTGAGGCTATGGATGTCTTGTTAAGACTGTGAAAAAATTTCTCAAGAGGAAAGCTAGACAGAAGCAAGAAACAACTTCATTTAATAAAAAGATATAGATGGGCTTCCCTCCTGCTGGGTAGCCATTAATCTGAGTGCTAACTCCTGACCAAATGGAGACTTCATTAGGTGCCTATGACAAGAGCAACTAATATAAATCTTGGCACAGAAAGAACAATAGCAAATGATGTTCAGTTTTCAAATGACTCTGACAACTGAAACAAGGCCCTTCAAAAAAAATAATTTACTGAAATGTCTTTATGATCCATCACCTCTAGTTCTATTTCCAAAGACTATTAAAAATACTCACCCCCTTTTTCCTCTTCCTCCTTTTTTCACTAGATGTAAAACCAACACCAGAGAAAAATCAATGTTTCCTTCTTTTAGTCTTCACATCCTTTCTCTGATATATGAAGACAGAACTATCTACTAGAATTGGAGAAATGGGAATAACAGGAGAGAGAAAAGCAGATAATATTTTTAAAGTAGTTTTCTGCCACACTAATAATGAGAATTATCCTACCCTCTCTCCTCTCTTTATCCAGCTGTTCCTACCCTTTCTGGCACTAGCGACCCGTTTTGTGGAAGACAATGTTTCCACCGACTGATGGGCAGTGGGGAGAATGATTGCAAATACAGATGAAACTTTGCTCACTCACCTGTTACTCATCTCCTACTGTGTGGCCATCCTGGTTCCTAACCGGTACTGGTCTTGGTCTGTGGCTGGGCAGTTGGGGACCCCTGTTATATACAACTGCTTTTCCCCTCTTTTCCCAGATCCCTCTGTCATCACTAACATTATCACCAAGAAAACTATGCTCACCATGTCACCAACTCTTAACATTATCCCAGGTAATTTTTTTGTCACATAAGTAGCTGACCCTTACAAAAATTTCCAATCTAAGACACAACTGAAACTAAGAGAAATAATCTAGCTCAAGGAGTGGCCAGAGACATATCCAAAAAAGGGAAGGCAGGGGCACACCATTCATTACCATTCAACTTTTGAAACTGAAAACTTTACCACTAGACCAAGGAGTTTTATCTGTGCCAACAGGTTGCCTTAGATGCTACCTCCAACCACTTAGACTGAAAAACAGAATGTTGACCTCTGAGCCACTCAAAACAGGTAAATCCAACTCAAGACTGGAAAATAAAAATTATATTAAATGTTTTAGTTAAGCAATCTCACCTCCATCTCTGGTGCTTGTTCTGCTAATTGGTACATACAGATTTTATCAAACTTGAAGAACCCATCAACCAAGGAAAATGCAGAAACACACTACTCTTAAAATCAGAGAGAAAAAGAAACTTTCAGAGGTGAAGGACCCCCAAAAGAAAATTCAGTGTCAAGTCCAAGCTTTTCACTGAAAACCCTTAGGCTATCCCCATATCTGAAGCTATAGAATCACTTTAAAGGGCCACTCAGGAAATGACACCAGGTTCACACCCTCTATGGACTATGAGGAGTCTTTGTCTCTGTTCTAATTACTCTAGTTTTCTTAACTTTGTCTTTTTTACCTGCATTTTCCCTTTACTTCATCTGACTGTTTATATGAAGAATCTTTTGGAAAGCCTGCCCAGATTGTGGTTCAGCTGCTTTTCTAGCGTTGCTTCTTGAGTTGTTTCTTGAGCCAATCTTCCCGGTGACACTTGATGTTCTCCTATGGTGCAACAGTGCATTTATCTGAACAACAACAACAAAAAGAACCTCGAAGATAGAGAAACATAGTTAAGGTTGTTCAAATTACTATGTTCTCTGAATAGACTATAAAACTGAATTTGTAAGATATTAAGTGGTTGGTTCTTGATCATCATATAAGATAAAAATAGGAAATATACATCTAGTGCCATTCATGAATCACAATGATTTAGGGTTTAGAGAATATGCTTATAAATCATGAATAGTATAAAGATTTTTTATTAATATATTGAATGACTAAAGCCCTCAATAGCAGACTTGAGGATAAAATAAGATGAAAATAAAATTACAAATATTAAATCTTGAGTTAATGAAAAAAACAACTAGCACAAATATGAACAGGAAAAGTATACCACTCCAGGAACTCCAAGAGTTTGACCAATAGAATCAATATTACAGTAAAAGCTAAAATATTTTCAAAACAAACAAAAACTGATGTAATTTATTTAATAAAATAAACTTAAAGTATGGAAATAGCAATAATATCTTAACCAGAATTCAGAGAAGCAAAACGTGGTGGTGTGTACTCATTACTTCACAGAGGATAAAATCCTGAATCTGGAGCATATGATAGTCAAATTCACTTGAAAGGTACTCCCTGTAACTGAGCAGGAATTACTCATTAGACTCTTGACTTCAATGAAGTAGCTGTCAAAATTATGAACTTACTTTCTGATATCTAATACAGTGTTCTTGATATTAAAACACTTGTAAAGTGGGTGATTCCAATAGAAGGCAGATATAACACAGTCTTCTAAATTTCTCCCAAAACAGTGTATTATTCAATGTACATTTTTAAAAAGGCTTTCATATGTTAAATCAATCTTTGTCATTTAATAAATGCCTGGGTTCAATCAACTGTGGTGCTGAAAACATTGTTTTTTCTCAGTGCATCAAGGCAAAAACCAAAGATCACAAACTGTGGCAAATTCTCCTAGAAGCCTCACTTGCTGGGGTAATATAATTTGGGTCACTTTTCTTAGTAAATATGTCAATCTTGATGTATAACTTTTTAACAGCAATGTAGAAGACCTATATTCAATTGAATTCATGTCAAAAAAATTACTAAATTAGTTAGTAATAAAAAAATGAATTAGTGAGTTCTAAAGTAATTAAACATAGTACCAAACAAAAAAGAAATAACAGCCATAGGAAAGATTATGTTTGGAGACTTGTATGAAATCCTAAATTTACTGGTATAACATTTAGAAGGGAATTGCTTGATAGTTATTTGCAAATATTTGAAGGCCCATCAATTGCTAAAGGTTTGATTTGTTTTAGGTGAAGCTAAAGGGACAGAACCAAGAATCATGCAGCATATTATGATCATATCATAAGCAACCAAAGAAATAGGTTAACTTGTAGAGTGTGAGGTTCCAAGTTGTGAGCCACGTTAAGGAGTCCCCTTCACAGATATTTTAAAGAATTCTTATATTGAATAAAATTTGTCCTAAATGACTGCTAAGTTGCATTATAACTTAGAAGATTCTATGCTTCACGTACTTAGTGAAAGATCAGTTAAGAAATATACATATTCTTTTTTTAATATTTATTTTATTGTTTTTGACAGAGAGAGAGACAGAGACAGAGACAGAGGGAGACAGAGAGAGGACCTCCCACATGGAAAGCTCACCGTGGTGAGAACTGGGGACCACACCCTAGTTCAGCATATGGTTCTGTGCAGGCCAGGGCCAGGATTCAATCCTTGAACACTGGGACTGCAAGGTGAGCGCTTAACCCACTGAGGCATCTTGGCTTCCCCAAGAAATATACATACTCTGACTCCTTGTCCAAACTTCCTTCTCTCCATTATTTTCTCTTCTTGTCATCAGCAGTTGTGATTCCTCTCTTTTTCTTTCTTTCTTTCTTTCTTTCTTTCTTTCTTTCTTTCTTTCTTTCTTTCTTTCTTTCTTTCTTTCTTTCTTTCTCTTTCACTCTTTTAGCATATAGAGAATATACTCAATTACCTGTTGGCTTATTGTATATTCCTTTGAATAATTGTGTTCTTGAGTTGCATGCATAAAAAAGGTACACCTTCAAATAAGATTATATTGTTATTTTTCACACAAAAACAATCACTTGTGTGCCAGATTAAAAAGATTCCCCTTGAGTATATCTTCTTTTCTTAATTCTGTGCAGTAGTATTTCATGGTAGGTAATTGCGTTTTTGATAACTAACTCACACAAAATATCGAACAGTCAATGCTAACTGTTCACACAAGAAGTTTTCAAAATCTTCCACAAGCAACTCCATTTCTGATATAGTAATAGGAGATAAGGGGATAATTCATTAATCAAATACACAGGAGAAAACAGCTTCTACAGTCTGTTTAGGTCTGTATCAAACAAAACATTAACTGTGGAGCTGTTACTGTAAAGTACCCTTTCCCATGGGAATGAAGAAAATGGGACATAAACTTAACATTTTAATTTTTGTAGAATCCTGTTATATTTGAAATTGTCACTTCATGGTACACAATTCCTGAGTACCCGAATGACAACTTAATAGTGAGAGAACACTAATCATGAGGCATAGGCAATTTAAGAGAAGAAGTCAGGGCTGGTGTACAGTAATTAACTCAATGTAAGAAATACAAGTGTGACATATACAGCAAAATTCAAAATGTTGGATGCAGGACTCAAATAACAAAAATGATACATGTGATTTGTGCACTTGCTAACAAACTACATCAGAATAAACCTATGTTTCTTTTTATTTTAATTTATCTTTTTTTTAATATATTTTTATTTATTTATTTTTATTTTTGACAGAGAGAGAGAGAGATACAGAGACAGAGACAGAGAGAGAACTGAACTGGGGGCACTCCCCAGTTCAGCATATGGTTCTGCACGGGCCGGGGCCGGGACTCGATCCCCGGTCCCCGGCGCTGCAAAGTGAGCGACCAACCCACTGAGCCATCCATCCCGGCTTCCCCCTATGTTTCTTTTTAGTAGGCAAATGTGACACAATTTTTGGATTCAAAATGAAGAAAACATTTGTTTGCCTCTAAAGGTTATATTAATATCCTGCCTTATAATTTAGTATCTTTTCACTATTAATGTTCACTTTATTATTTTAAAATTCAGAACACAATATATGTATTTGTTTAAAATACTAAATAAGATAATTTTCTAAATTTCTTTGATTTTGGATTTAAAATATCTAATTTTTTATAAAAGTATTTCGGTTTAACCTTATTTGTATCCATGCTACCCTTAAATTTGGGCAAAATGCATTATTTGACTTTAACATCTGAAAACTCACATATTAGGTAATTAATTAATTTTGCTATTATTTTTCAGAAAAAAAACACACACAAGTTTACTAAAAACACAGTAGAATCTTCTAAATGAGCAGTCATGAGCAGAAATTTTGGAATACTACTAAGAAATTTATAAAATAGAATTCAGAAATGTGTTTCCTATACTATTTTGGATTATCCAAACACCTTTCCTTGCTCTGTTCCTCATTCTTTTCATATAATACCCCCAGTTTTGGAGGACAGAAACAACCTTCCTTCAGAGTATTCACAGTATCTAGGATGCTCTTAATAAACTTCCATCCTCATAACTTCTGCCCCAGTCTCCACTCCTACACATCTGCAGGCCAAGATGGACAGTGGGTAGACTCAGTTTTGAGTCTCCAATTCCTGACTCTAGCCCTCTCCTGCATTTGGTGGTCTCCCTGTATTGGAGACCACCAAATGCATACACTATCTTATTGGTGTTTGGGTGGAGAGCAGTAGGATAACAACACTGAAATGATAAATGGGATCATGAATTTCACACTTTATCTTGTAGAATCTATTGAAGGCCTTGAAGCAGACAAGTTATTGATAAAAGTGGTATTTGGGAAGGATAAAATTTCAGTGGAGTTCAGGAAGAATTCAATATAAAGAGGAGAGTGTATAGCGGAGATACCAATACTCAAATAACCAGTGAGGAGTAGACAGAAGGATTACTGCCCTGATGCAGTTTATACAGTACCCCAGTCCCCACCCCTTATCCATGGTTTCTTTTTCTGTGGTTTCAGTTATCCAAGGTCAACCACAGTTCAAAAATATTCAATGGAAAATTCCAGAAATAAACAATTCACAAATTTTAAATTGCACATTGTTCTGATTACTTGATGAAATCTCACCCGGGCTCTTGGGTTGTGAATCATCCCTGTTTTCAGTGTATTCATACTTTATACTCCACCTGCCCATTAGTTACTTAGTTGCCTTCCCAAATCAACTGTCACAGTATTGCAGTAGTTGTATTCATGTAACCCTTATTTTACTTGAAAATGAGCCAAAGCACAAGAATAGTGACACTGGCAATTCAGATATGCCAAAATAGAAGCTCTGCAAAATGTTTTCTTCAAGTGTAACGGAATATATGTATACGAAAAACACATATATAAAGTTCAATACTATTCACTGTTTCAGGAATCCACTGGGAGTCTTAAAGTGTATCCCTGGTGGATAAAAGGAAGGGGAGGCTACTGCAAAATATTTTGAAAGACCGAAACAAGGCATATGAAAAAAATTTTCTGTTCACAAGAATTAGCTTAACACTATTGCTATAAAATAGTGGTTTATTTAATCATATGACAAATATAAGAAGACATAAATATGTTAAAACTCTGAAGTTATGAATGAGATAATCCATGCCCTTGTAAATCAGTAAATAAAAAATACCATGGAATGTGACCTTGACAGAACTTTTGAATCTTTATCATAGATAGCAAATAAAATGCAAAAGAAAAAACACCACTAGAGCCTTAGAAATATATTAAAGATCCATTGAATATCCGTTCTTTTACACACTCGGACATTTACCACGTGATTTTCCTCTGCTTATAATTGTTTAGGAGTAAAACAGCAGACAATGAAATGGGAAGCAGTTAGAATTCAGGGTTACAAAAACAAGGCCAGGGATAGATATGCAGAAGTGCTCACATTGGACTGTGCCTCTACTGACCTGACAGTGTTGTCAAAATGTAAAAGGATAACAGGAAAAATCAGCATGAGAACAGCAGTCTTGTCCACAATGGCTTTACAGAATATCCTTGGTTTACAAATAAATGCTCTTTGTGATTCTGGCTCAGCTTTGCCTTGTCTGCTACCTAATTCAGCCCACATTTTACTTGCTGGCTGCTACCTTTTATGTACATGCTAGCACTATTTATTCTTTGGCAATGCTCAGCTATGTAGCATTACCTAAGGCATCATTACACTGTCAGTTTAGCTGGTTAGAACAAAATGCTCAATAATCTGAAGGCACAGAGGAGTGGTTTAATCAGGCCCTTTGGCTTTGTACTTTCCTGCAAGGCCTGATGCTGTCCTTCTCACTCCTGCCCTGTAGAGACCGTGGAGCGGTGCTAAAACACCGATACTATCCAGAAAGCCATTCAGTGGACCCATTGTGACAAGAGGGTCATTTTAGGGAGCTCGTCTTATAGGAAAGCCACACTGTTTTTCCACTAGTCAAGTAGTTTGGAGACTCGTTTGTCTTTGTTTATAATAATTAGATATAGCCTATGTCGATTTATAATTTGAACCACTACTATTGCAACACGCCTGCTTCATGCAGTGAAGATATTGAGAACCTCTGTAGCAGGTATGTTGTCCAGTCACACCTGGTCCCGGACTTGGTTGGGATCCTAAGAAGTACTCCACAGAGGCCAAGATGCCCTACAGAAGCTTCGATATAGTCTATTTCTAAGAGACATAAAGATTAAAAAATAAAACAAAATAAATAAAAAACATTGCTACTAAAACCTTCTGTAGACATTTAGTTTGATTTAAAACTTGATGTTATATTGACATAACACCCTTACTTATACAATGTGGTATGCAAGAACAGAAGCATTAGATTGCTTCTTTATGTCTAGCCTAAGGTGAAATTAATTTTCACCATTGTTATTTGTGGGACAACCGAGTCATACAGAAAAACCACTTTTGTGTGAGAAGTCTATGAATAAATTTAATTGTCTATGTGGCATAGTTATAGAATATATTTTGAAACAATATTTTATAAACATATTAATCATGTATATAACCTAAACACATTATAAAATTAGAAGCTCATAGAATTGTACCTATTTTATTGGAAAAAAATAAATAACAGAGGTTCAGATATATTTGAACCTAGCTATCATTATAATACAGGGCAGGAAAATAAGAGTCTGTTATTTCAAACCAGATTTTACTAAATAAATACCACTTACTCTTAGAACAAAGAAGATAAGCCTTGCAGATAGAAAATTTTAAATATGTTGAGATAAACTGGGCTTTGAATTATTATTAATTTTTGTAATCTTAGAACACAACATTCTGTCTAGCACATTGTAATACCTTAATATGGAAGACCATATGGACTACAAACATTGAAATGCATAACAAATATAGTTAAATGCACAGTTAAGCTTGAAAATATGTTACAGAAACCCCCAGGGGACAGAAACTTAAGTACAAGTTTGGAAGAAGTGAGTAAATGGCTGTTGATATCATAACCTAAGATTACACTTGCTGTTATATAAGCAGACAAAAAGGAAGAAGCCTGGGGCAAGTAGAGTGAATTAGACCTAAGATCTACAAAAATGTTAAGGCAACTCAGTGTAATTTCTTTAAAATCTGGTATAGTATAGAAAAGATTAAATTAAAAAAATTAATTACCTACAGCAGAAGAAAATATGTCTCTCAGGGTTGGTCCTGCTTACATTCAGACCTACCTTCAGATCTGTCCTCATTCAACACTTTATTTGTGAAATACCTTGTGGTTAGAATAAAAATATTTTTCTTTGAAGAAGTTCTGCTTTTGTTTCAACTCCATGTCCAAATTAATTTATTCATCAACTCTTGATCACTATTTTTTGCATATAGTTTAAGATTTGAGTTTATGAAATTAGAAGATGCATGAGCAATTTAAATTGAGCAACTCAATAGAAAAATCCATCACAATATAATGGAAGCTTAGTTTAATAGAACTTTTAAGTAGAGTCGATGAAAAAAGACAGTATAAAATAAGACTGGTCAGCTTTGGAAAAAAGTCCAATGAATCTTTTAAAATTTAAAAATATTTGGAATTAATCATTCAACAAGTAAATTTAACAGCAAATTAGACACAAAGAAGGAATTGGTAACATTAAAGAAGTGAACCAGATTATTATCCAGTGATATATAAATAGGAATCTATAAAAGACAAATTATATAACATGAAGGTAGAATGGCAAGTTCCAACAAAATTCTAACATGAATCCAATAGAAGCAAACATTAAATGGGGAAGAGATAATATTTACTATGATGCTCCAGAATGGATGAAAGACGTCGATTCAGAATAACTAAATACCAATTATGACAGAAACATTCAGACACAATATAATGATACCAGAGGACATTGAGAGAGATTGTAAATGTAATAAACAAGAAAGGATATGAATTAGCTACAGAAGACAACTAGATGGATAGCAAAAATTGTTAGCAGAAACAATAAAAGTTAAAGAAAATAGATATACATATTCAAATGATATTTAAGCAGACTTAAAGCAGGTATGTGAGTTAGCCATGTGAATTTCAGAGGAAAGTAGGTGGGAGAAAATCAGGGACCAAAGTAGTTGGACTGCAAAGTCCTTAAGACGAGAATATGGCTTATATGGTCAAGGAACAAAGCCAGGGTAGATAAAGAATACTGAGAAAAGGAACAAAAGAAACACATTAAAAAACAGAAGAAGAAAAGAAAAACGCCCAGGTTTGTAGGGTTCTACAGGCTAAGTAAGAACTGTCACCTCGCTTTAAACAACATGCAAGCCATTGCAAGGCTTTGAACAGAAAAGTGACATGATTTGATACTCACTCAAAAAATGATTACAGTGAGAGTTTTGAGAACAGTGTTAGGAAGCAACAGTATAATTAGTGAGATCAGCTAAAAAGTTGTTATAGCAATCTAGGTTTGGACTTCAGAGTTAGAACAGTGGAATTGGTAAAGAAAAAAGTGTATCTATTTTAGGAGACTTCTGAAGGTGAAGTCAACAAGATTTCCTGATTGATCAGATATAGAGTGTGGTAAAAATCAAAGATGATTCCATGATATTTGGCTCTAGGAGCCTGAAGTAGGATACTGGCTTCAACTATGATAAAGGGGTGGCAAGTGAAGGCCATGAAGGGAGAGAAAAGTTCACTTTAAATATGCTGTTAGATAAAATGAAGTTCAAATGTAGATGGAGGTTGCTAGAACTGAGATGATTTACACAGTTTTGTGTTATCACTTAACCCTGACATTACCTTTGCAAATAGATCCTTCATTAAAGTTTATTCAATTACCCTGTTTGAGATTTCTGTTTCCTGCTACAACTGTGAATAACATAATTATTAAATGAATAATTAATTAATGTAATACAAACTCTTCCACCCACTTGAGACCTTAATGTCAGAATCTTTTCAAGTGTATATTTTGGCATAAATGGATGTTCAGAACTAAAAGAAAAATTCACTAGATTTAATCAGTAGTATGCTACATGCATTTATCTTAACCAAATTTCAAATAATGAAAATAATATATGCTACTTCAAGAAAACTTAAAAAAAACATAAATAAGAAAGTATTTAACAGATGACTTGGTGTTTCACATTAATGCCTATGTCATGATTTACTAATACAGGAATAACTACAGGCAAGCTATGTGTGTATTTGGGATTTTGTTTTTCTTTGCTTCATTTTGTTTCTTTCCCAAGCTGAAAGTCAACAATGGCATGTCCCAGCGATATCTAGGAATGCTATTAATCACATTACTATAAAGAGGGAAAAGGCTAATATATACAAGACTAAATCCAGAGTTACAATTAACTAACAGAGATATTTATAACATAAAGACTGGGGAAGTTTTGAAAAAAATGGATGTATGAGTAACAATATAAAATTTGTTGACTAGTTCTAGGAAAAAGAGAAAGAAAACATGGTTAAAATTAACAGATGTGTAGACTCTCCCAAGGAACAAAGAACAGACTTTATAAAATTTTGCCTATGGATTAGTACACATCTTCCGAGCTCTCACCTCCCTCTTCCCTGTTTGTGGGATAAGGTATAATGAGGGAAGGAGAGTTCTCCTGCAATACCACTGGTACCCAGAACAAATGCAGCTCATGTTTTAACACCCACTCCAACAAGGCCCCCTGTAGGTGTCATGCTCAATAACACATTTGCTCTCCAAAACTCAAAATGAATTAGAGAGAAAGAAATAAAAGACATACTTTTTAGAACCACATTTATATTGAAATTTAAACACCCAAGTGAAAGAGATTTACATAAAAGAATATGCCCTACATGATATAATGTACATGAGTGAAAATTGCTTCTCGGTTCTTCATAAAATTTTAGCTTGATTGGCAGGTACAATGTAAAAACAATATGCATGCTCTGATTTCATTTAGACTTTTATTCTCCCATGTCATATTGAATTGTGTGTGTGTGTGTGTGTGTGTGTGTGTGTGTGTTTCACCATGGCAATCATCACTTCAAAGCATATTAGTGTTGTGCCCTTATGTGATATAAAAAATATGTGCCAGAACACTGAAATTTTGCTTTATTCCTTTGTCTAACATGTCTTAACATAATGATATTAGCTTCATTTATATAAAAAATATAGGGGAAGCCGGGATGGCTCAGTGGGTTAAGCGCTCACTTTGCAGCGCTGGGGACCAGGGATCGAATCCCGACCCCGGCCCGTGCGGAACCATATGCTGAACTGGGAGCTCCCCCAGTTCAGTTCTCTCTCTCTCTCTCTCTCTCTCTCTCTCTGTCAAAAATAAATAAAAATAAAAAATAAAAAAAAAAATATATATAAAATAGTGGGTTTTCTCACCATACATACACAAACACACACATACATCACAACACATAAGGGCAGCTACTTACGTAAAATAAATCAACAAAATGTTATTAAATATGTTTGTTACTCTAAGAATTTGGAAGTGCTGTCATTACTTAGTAATGTACATTTAATTCTAATATTTGAGTTCATAAATATTTATTAAGTGCCTAACACATGCTAGGCAATGTACTAAATAGAGGGCAAACAAAAAATTGATAGGTTTCATACAGCATAAGGGTAAGAATAACACATAACTCATAAATAGAAATTTCCCATATAATATGTTCAGTATTAAAATAGGTATTGGCAGAGTGGGATAGGAGGTCATAGAGGAGACCTGTGTACCTAATCCTAAAATTTCATAGTGAGTTTCCTGAAAGGAATGATTTGATACTGTTTGCCAAACTGTCACACAAAATAGATGTAAGGTATTTTGGAACCCAGAAAAAAAAACACTTTCTATGTTACAATGAAGTTTACCAACTTTTAAAATGTTTCAAGTTTATTAGGCATGATTCCTTAAAACGATTTACTTTTTCTTGAACAGTCACCTCAGGATTAATGTCTAGAATTATTTTCAGTGATTTAAAAAGCGACTGTTTTTATATTTTTATTATTTTAATAATGAGCTAAAAATTTTATGGATGATAAGTGAATATGGTACTTCATAGATTATTGTGAATTTAAAATATTGTACTTCCAGGAAAGATTTCTGTAAGGGGTTATTAAAATAATTAATGTGGAAAAAATGGTAAGTCCTAAGCTAGGGCACTGAATATATATGTGGAGCTTGGCTGAAATAATCACTTATGTTTACTTGGTAAAGTTGGCAGGACTTACCCTGTGGTGGGATGTGGGAGTGTGAGATGAAGGACTCTGAAGTGGCTCCCAGGATTCTGACTTGGTGGATTAGGTGTGTGGTAATGAGGAACGCAGATGTAAGAGTGGTTGTAGGCATACTGAAGTGAAAGTGGATGTGGACTATCCAAATATCCTAATGATCTGAAGCTCAAAAATCAGAGTTCAAGAAATGTTTGGAAGTTCTTTACTGCAGATGATAGTTAGACCTATGAGGGTGGATGACATCATTCGAATGGGAATATATAAAAACAAGGCTAAAAGCCAAAGTAGGAGCCCAAAGCATTAGTTACAATATTTAAGGAGTAAGCAGATGAGACAGTATCAGTGTCTACCATGGGAATGGGGAGAAAACAAATGGAAAACTTTACAGAGACACAAGGAAAACCTGAAAAGAATGTTGCTATGGAAATTAAATGAATAGATGGTTTTCAGAAGAAAATCAGTAGCACCCACTGCAGTGGAGATATCAGCAACGTTAAGGACCAAAAAGAGGCTACAAAGTTGAATTATAAGAATTTAAAACTAGGGAATTCAGTCCAATCTCTTGCTGAGGAGAACAAAAAAAATAACTATAAAAGAGTTGGACTAAATGAAACAAAATCAAGTCAACATAAATTTAACAATGTAGTAAAGAAAGTACAGAAGGTAATGGAATAATTCATATTATTCACTAATTTTACCTATTTTCAGTGAATTGTGAACAAACAGATACAAGTAACAACCTTTTTATAGAAAGAATGAGTATGTACTGATGAAGCACGAGAAAATTTGAGAATGGAAGAAAACTCACACTGCTAATTTACCATGAAAACTGAAGTATTGGCACATTTCAGTGTACTTCTTAGGTATTTCTCCATTCGTTATTTCTCTGAAGATGTGTGCTAGCCTAGCTCTCACACATTACAAATTATAGAGGGACTGTCTTCAAATCTAAAAAATTGATAAAGAAATTATCAGTAATATATTCTCTTAGGGAAGAAAAATCCCATTGTATATTTTTAGTGATGGTTGTAGACAACATCAGCTCTTAAAATTGCTTCCAAATGTTTTGTTCTTCTTTCTTGTTTTTTCTGTATCAGGAGAATTATATTTCCAAGGGGACTATTTAAAAGGGTGAATGTAAAGACAAAATACGTATATAATAACATGTAGATAGGGTAGCTCTGAGTGTAATGTAGTGAATGAGTTACTGCTCTGGATAAACATTAAGAGCAATTTTTATGTTTTTTCATTTGATTTTTAAATGCGAAATTCAGTTTTGAGAAAGATGTTATTTTGTTACCATATGCAATATTTTCTACATGATTTAATTGTTTCTCCAATTTAGTTTTGTTGTTGTTGTTTTGCAATATATCAACTGGTTTAGTAGCAAAAAATTTCAATATCCTTAGAAAGTAGAATTTTTAAGAAAATGGTAGTTGTGATGTCATAATTTCCCTCCAACAGCTTGTAGTAATGTATGTAGAACATGAATTTACAGAAGAAACAAATTTCATAAATATAGAAATAAAGAAATTTAACACATTAATAGCCAAATTTCTACTTTTTGAAGTATATAAAGAAATACTAAGGAGTTTAGTTATTTGTATAATATCAAGTAGAAATAATAGGAAATGAAAAACAGAGAGAAAAAAGATGTCAATAAACTCTCATCAATTATTCAGAAAGTTTTAAAGTGGTATAATTAATTTATAGCTTCATAAACATAGTCTATAATAGTGTATGATAAAAAGACCAAATAAGAGCTTATTGACATGTGTCCTTCTTTTTACTCCAGTTCATCCCAATCTATGACTTTAATTACCTTATAATTGCCAACAATCCTCAAACATATTCTTCACTCTCCACCTCTCCCTTGGCTATCAAACATTTCCACTTGCCTGTATCAAAGGCACTTCAGACTTTTTTCTAATATCAAACTCATAATTTTTCTGTAAAAACTGACTCTTGTCTAGGAGCACGTGTTTCTATGAATGACTTAGCCACTTCATTGAGCGAGCCAGAACCCTGGAGTCATCTTTAACATCTTTCTTTGCTTTTCTTTCCTTTAGGGCATTACTTCAAAAAACATTAATGACTTTGCACATTGTTTTGAACATATATAATTAATCATTAATAAAATGCTATTTTGGTAGTTTTAATGTTCACTGCTAAGACTATATTTTAATATCTCTGATCACTCTCTCACTATCTCTTTCTTTCTCCCCTCTCCTTCATTCCCTCCTTGTTTCCTCCCTCTGTTCCTTCCTTTCTTCTTTTCTTTCTTCCTTCTTTCCTTTTTCTTTAATCTTTGAATTGGCTAGAATATTTTTTGTAGTTATATATATTTTGTGGATGGTTCATGGATCCATTCACTAATCTATACATTCATTCAACATATATTTATTATGTACCTACCTTGGAAATTACACTATCTTAAGGAATTTAAGTCTCAACACAAATTTTAAAAATCCTCCACATAATTTTCAGCGGTTGTTTGAGGCTATGTTCTAAAATGACAGTTGAACTGGCTTTAAGATAAGACAAATGTGCATGCACATCCTGCACTGTTTTTAGCTATTCCATAGAGGTGCCTATGAGTTGTGTCTGGATTATCTTTCCAACCACATTATGGATTTATTCATTCAACAAACATAATAATAACTATGTGACCAAACCTGTATTGGGACTAGAATACAAAGATGAAAACAATACAATGTATACTATACTATAGTACAGAGAAACAAAACAGTAAAAAACAAAAATAAAGAAACTAGGCTGTTAAGTCGACTGTGCTAGAATGAATAATAGGAGTTATAAATTCCCTGAAGAGAGTGTCTAGAAATACTTCTTTGTAAAGAACGTTTTTCTTCTAGAGGCTTGTGAAGTTTCTTAGGAGATAATTCCCCTTTGGAGTAGTATCATAATACATTTATTTTCACAACAAACTGAGCTTCCTATTTTTAACCTAGTCACTTAAGGGAGGTATGTAGGTTTTCAGAAGTCTCTCTTAGCTGGTGGTTCAGTAAAAAGAAAAGTTATTGCCTGGTTACTGCATGTGGTATGGTGGGTCAGAAAATATATACCAAAATTTACCTGCTGTGAACTTTTTCTATGACCATTACTACTATACTTAGTAGTAGTACCAATGGTAGTAATATCATGGTTATTATTAGTATCCAGAACTAGAATTATCCAAGGATGGAATTTAGCCCCTTTCTCCTAAACTGCTATGAAGGGATAAATTCGACTCAGGGAAATAGTTTTTAAATCATCATTATGGTCAGAAATATAAAAATAATTTTGAGATAGGAAAGAGATGTCAAAAGTGCAAAGAAAAAGAGAAATTAATTGTAAGTCGGTCTGGTTGTTAAGTCAATGTTAGGTCCATGTGAGATTAGGTTGGCCAAGCCAAGGTTAGCATACTTGGGAACAGTGTTGAGAAGGGCAGCAAAATCACTGTAGATCATATTAATAGGTTCAAATCAAGAGCGCAGTGAAGATAGTGGTGCATGTATCTTTTTGAATTAGTGTTTCGAATTTCATCAAAAAATGCCTTGAAGTGGAATTACTGGATCATAATATAGTTCTATTTTTAAATTTTTGAGGAACTTCCAGTTGGGGATCTAGATGAAAAAACAGTAAAAAGATTAGGAAGTACAAACTGGTAGTTATAATATAGTCACCGGAATGTAAAGTATAGCTTAGGGAAAATAGTCAGTAGTGTTGCCACAACTATGAATAGTGTTAAGTGGTTACTAGACTAATTAGGGGGAGTCACTGCATAAATTTTATAAATGCGTAACCACTATGATGAACACCTGAACCTAATTTAAAATAATATTGAATGTCAACTGTAACTGGAAAAAAGTAATTAAAAAAAAAAAGGAATAAGAAGAAGGAGAAGAAGGAGAAGGAGGAGGAAGGAGGAGAAGTGCACAAATTATTCTACACATTATGGAAAAGCATTTGCCTCTATGTTAGGTCTCAACAATATGGTCCTGAAACCAAATCTGAAAATCTTGCTAGTCACAGTACTTCAGATTTTGATGTAACTACAAATTTCTAATTTCTACATATATAAACAATTAAAAATATTCATTAATGTAGTTCAGTTCTAGATATTAGTAAACTGAGATTTTGATTATCCATCACTAGTGCTAATATTTGAGAGTGGTTAAACCAGGGTGGAATTTTAATGATATACCTCGTTTCTTTATGTTACTAATGGTCTGATTAGGTTCAGAACATTTAAATGACATGTGAAGGCCACCCATTAGTGATGAAACCAGGATTAAAACCTCAATCTTCTAACTTCTATGCAGGCTATGTTTTTTCAATATATCTATCACTTATAAGTGGATGTAAATGTTTGTGAATACAGATGCAATACGGTAGTAATATATGAATAACTGTGATAAAAGTAATTATAACAATTCTTACAAGTATTTTAGGTAATCCATGTAAGAACATAAATGTGCCATTTCGTACTTGTACGTACAATGAAAACTGAATGAGAAGTACACATGCAAAAATGTAAACTTTCATTCAAAGACCTTTTCAGAAATTATAATTTTATTTAGTTCCATCTTAAATATTGCTTCAAACTACATAGTTGCTTTATTCAGAAAAAAGTCTTCTGAGAAATGCCCTGAAACCTGAAAAGTAAATAATTTTTCTATGATACAAGAAAAAATATATAGAAAATAATAAAGAAAGATGTTAAGTTTCAACTTGTCAAAGTAAAGCACTGTGTTCTTCAGTTACTCTGAGTTTGAAGGGAAGAAATGAATTAAGCACAGAGGCCCTAAAAAAGAACCTCATCTCCTACCTTGCTGTCATCTTACACCTTCATATGATATGACCCCCTCAGCTGCAAGCAGCTCTCATGAAAGCAGACAAAGAGGGCAAAAAGATCAGCATAGCAGCCCTCCTCCTTGACAGGTGAATGTAAGTGGCACTTCTAATGCTGTTACTAATTTATTAAGTATTCCAAAGTTAGAATTTAATCGGAATACTTTTGTCACATTATCCATCACTAACATAGAAGAGATGGAATTTTCTTGAACAGCCTTGCAGTGCAGTGCCTTAGGCAGGCTTTTAGTCATTTCAGTTTGTCACAAAGGACTATTTTCATTTTAATGATTTAGTTAATTGTGTGACAAGCTATGAAAAATGTGATTGACCCAATACCTGGTCCAAGGTATAGGCCAAGGTCTAGCAGTTACTTTACTGTGAAGCACTCTAATTTACAAATGAAAAAGAAATGAAATTCCCACTGTTTCTTTTATAAATTTCAGATTTCATATGTTAAGCAAAAGTCAAGTTAGAGAATAGCAGTTCCTTTATATAAAGACAAGATGAACATAAAACAGTCACATTAGCAGTTCAAGTGATCGAGTTAAATAAGATACAATTTAGGTGAAAAGATAATTAAGTGTTGAAAATGTAATGATCCATCTGACAGGGGGAGAATAGAAGATGCAGAGAATTCCAAATACAACCTCCCAATCTAAAAATCACATTTAGTATTCTTTACCAGAAAATATAGGCATCTGAAATACTGTGTTAGTTTAAGACTTTATCATTTAATTAAGACATTCTAATGTATAAAATATATACTTTTGGGGAAAGCCGGGACGGCTCAGCGGGTTGAGCGCTCGCTTTGAGGCCATGAGGACCGAGGATCGAATCCCGGCTCCGGCCCAGGCAGGACCCACGTGCTGAACTGGGGAGTTCCCACAGTTCGGTTCTCTAACTGTCTCTGTCTCTGTCTCTCTCTCTATCTGTCAAAAAGTAAAATAGAAATAACTATGC
>PVKE010013293.1:0-13164 GCA_004027555.1 Craseonycteris thonglongyai | reverse complement strand
TAAAAAAAAAATAAATAAATAAATAAAAATAAATAAATAAATAAATAAAATATATACTTTTAAGCACCATAGAGTCAGGGACAGGATCTTTTATAAAAATCATGCATCATAGAGACATCAATAGAAAATAATAGCAACAGTGTCTTGTCTCTACTGTGCTTTGATTTCACACAAGAGTTGTATTGGTACAAACTTAGTCTGTCCTGCTAATTCCTGTATTAAAAATTGTTCACTTCATCTGTGCAGAAAAATGACAAAGGAAAGAAATGACAATGAATAACTGAAAATATAACTAATAACACATCTTCACATTCAAATCAAAATATTATATTAATCTCTATAGTACTTTGAAAATAAGATGTTCTATAAAGTCAGAAGATCTGGATTTAAGTTATTAACTGAAGCAGTTTAGGTAATCTCCCTGAATTGTGGTTTCTGCGTCTGTCAAGGTGGACTATATTGTTATTTATTTTACACAATTTTTGTGAAGAAAATGTTAATTTGTATAAAATAAATGATATAGGTATATATCATTAAGACTGTGTATTATGCTGGCAAAGTTTAGGAATTCAAGAAAGTGAAAAGGCAACCTCTCTGGCACATTGAAGGAGATGACCAGGCAACAGAGCGCCGCAAGTACAGTATATTGCAACTCATCCTAGGGAGGTATCAAGTACTACAAAAGGATGATTCAATGACTCATTGAAGGTACTGTTGCAACATTCAGAAAAAAATAATAGCACCCATACCATAAAAACCTCAAACTATTTGTGATGCTAGGATAGCTTAAGAGGTTAAATGCTTGCCTTGCAACCTTGTGGTCTAGGGATCGAGTCCCAGCCCTGGCCCATGCAAACCCTACATGCTGAACTGCAGTGCTACCTCCCATGTGAGAGGACTGGTTCAGTTCCCATTCTTGGTAACCCCACATCCACCCATGTGGAATGAGACTGGGTCAGAAATGGTGATGTGCACCTGTGGGGACTGCTCTGGGCCCTTCCATCTTGTCTCTGTCTCTCTCTCTCTCTTTCACTGTCTCTCAAAAAAAAATAGAACAAATCTTTCAAAAACAAACAAACCAACAAAATCCCTCAAACTATTTCATATTCTAAATAAAAACAAGTTACCAGATACAATGTTGAACTGGCAGGTAAATGGATTGGGTGACATACCCTATCTTTTCCTTCTCTAATCTTATAGTATGTAGATATGCTATGCTCTCAGAACTATATTACTATGCTCTAAAATCTTCTAAGTGGAATAGATATGAATTGAAATTCAATGCTGAAATATATACAGTGATGTGGTCACAGCAAACTATACTCATAACAATTCTATGACACGCAACACGCATCAGTTTACAGTGTGTGTTATATTCATAGATTGTAGTATTGTCTAAATAACTTTCTAAAACTGAATAAGAGGTATACATACTAATAATCTTCAGTAAATTGATATAAAAAGAAATGCATGATGTGTCAGTTTATAGTTCCTTTTTAAAAAATTAGTGTATTTTTTCAAATTATAAAATTTCACATGCAAAAGTATTTTTTCTTAAAAAGCATAAAAGTCACTGCAGAAGACAAGGTCTTTATTGTTCAGCTTTAAGTCATGTTATTAAACTAAGACAAGTTTACTTTAACCTTTATTACAAAAGGAACATGTTCCTTAAAAAATACAAATGTGTGTAACATCATTTTTTTAGAGTTTATGTGGTACTTGTAGTATAGCTGTGTATACATAATAAATTAATTCATCAGAATACCCACATCTGTATGTAGAATTTTTCCTGAGTGCCTGCTTACAAAGTCTCCAGTTCCATTCTTAATTTTGTTGAAATTTAATACATTAATTATTCAAAATGCAGCATTCTCCTCATAATTTATTTACAACTGATTCCTCTCCCAAATTAATTCAAATGGGCAAATGGGATCCTTATCATCAATCAATCAACTTTCTATATATTCAGATGTGGTTGTTTATTTCTCATTTATACCTAGTACAGGAATCATGTATTTACATATTAACTGGAGCATTAGTATATAATTATTAATGATACCTCTATTTACTATTACTTAAGATTTATCTTCTAAAAGTTCTAGTAAATTTTAACAGTAAAAATATTAAATTTAGAGAAAAAACTTTCTCTGTGGAGGATTTTGCATTTCAAATTTACCTATTTCTTTAGGTAAGATTATGAAACTATTGAACAAAGCAAACAAAAAATAATATATATATATATTGCCTTTGGTATTTGTTACCAGGAATCATATCTAAACTGTTCCCATATAGTATATAACTGATATACATTCATTCGTTAGATGAGGAATCAGGGTAGGTGACCTCCAAGACTGCCCGGTTCAAAACATCTGATGCTCAGCCTGGGACCAAAGAGCAAAACTCCACAAACTCTAAAGACTTGGATTCCTACTTCATCTTTCTCCTTTTCCCCAACCCTTGTTATTACAAACACTGAAAAACACCCAGAGATAAGTTTCTCACTTGGCATCCCAGATGAGAGAGAAAATAATTTGGTTGGAGGAATGGCTATAAGAAAAAAAAAGAGGAAGATGTCAGGTAGGTAATGTATTTCTTCTGTTTAAGCAACAGAGCATCAGAGAAAGAGAAATTATAAGTAAATGACACTGCCAACGTCACGATAGTTCACCCTTCTTGTGTTTTAGTTTGTTTCACTGATAATCTGCATATAATTCCCGAAATTCTCAGCCTCAGAAAACAATGGTTCATAAAGAAAAAATAAGGACAAACAAAAATAATTTCTAGAACTTCTAGAACTTTCTAGAATTTCTAGAACTTAAAACCTGATAATACATGAAATCAGCTATGCAGATTGTAAGGTAAAGTGTCATTCTAACATAAGACATAAAGTCTGTATTTTTTTTTATACCAACAAGATGGAAATATAATTAAGCTGTGAGCATCATCTCTATCTCTTTTCCATATCACTGTGTGCTGCTTCAATATTTTTTATACCCCCAACCCTCAGTCATTACTCTTTTTCACTCTCTTCTCTAAACAGGTTTACCTAGTAATTCTATAATTTGAACACACTAAATTAATCTCTCTCGCACTTTCTCTCTCTGTCTCTCTCCATATCTCTATTTCTCTGTATCTCTGTCTCTTTTTCCTCAGCCTCTCCCTTCATAACCACTTAATGGTGACTCATTGGCAGTATCCAACTCTTAACTCACTTCTAAAAATGAATGACCCAATCCTGTTCTTACCATACTCGTAAACGCTAATCTCTTTTTCCACCTCCATTCAGAATCTATACTTCTACTGTGCTAATGTGTCAAAGAAACTGTTTTCCTCTAAAATATTTTTTTAAGATTTTAGACTGAGCACTTCTCTAAAAATAAACAATTTATTACCTCAGTCTTTTACGTGTATCATAGCCAACTTCAATACCAATAAAAAGCTGTATTCCCCTTTAATAAATTTGCTTTTATCTTTTGAAAGCTTAAAATATTTACTAGAAAATTTTATGCTATTCCTAAACTTTTTTTTTTGCAAGGAGGAATAGAAGATAGAAACTACATAACTATATTCTAGTATAATACCATGTCTGACAATTAAGTTGGTGAACTTGCCACATTGAGCTTACATTGCCAGCACTGTAAAAACAACTTCGTAAGGTTTCATAATGTTGATATACCACTGTCTCACAGCTGTGTTTATGTCAACGTGTAGCAGTGTCTTGCTGAATGGCATTCATTATTATGGTTGCATGTTTTTGTGTGCTGTTGTGAGAATGTCGGAGCTTGGGTTTGCCAAGACCATTTGGAAAGGAAAGATGATGTTTTGGGCCGTGTTATCACTAGTGATGAAACATAGGTGTACCAATAACACCCTTAAACAGAGTGTCAATGTGTACAATGAAAGTGAGCCAATTTTCCACAACCAAAAAAGTTCTGTCTATCTAAATCAAGAATCCAAATGATGTTGCTAACCCTTTTTGATATCAGAGGGATTGTTCATCAACAACTTGCACCAACTGTACAAACAGTCAACCAAGTTGAATATTTGGAAGGGCTAAAGAGCCTGCATGAAAAAGTTAGATGAAAATGACCTGAAATTTTCAACAACACATGGCTCTTGCATCACAACAATGTACCTACTCACAGGGCACTTACTTTCTGTGAAGGAGTTTTTATCCAGTAAACAAATAATTGTATTGGATCACTCTCCCGACTCACCTGACCTGGCCCCTGTGACTTTTTCTTTACCTGAAGATAAAGAAAATATTGAAAGGAAGACATTTTGATGACATTCAGTACATCAAGGGTAATACAACAGTGACTCTGATGGCCATTCCATAAAAAGAATTTTGAAATTACTTTGAAGGGTGGATTAGGCACTGGCATTGGCACATAGCTTCCCAAGGGGAGTATTTTGAAGGTGACTGTAGTGGTAATCAACAATGAGGTATGCAGCATCTTTTATAGAGTGAGTTCCTGAACTTTATTGTCAGATCTTATATATAAAAAAGGTGAGACACCTTGTAGGGATGTGTGAAGTGGTTGATAATAAAAATAGAACATAGTACATAGAGGTTACACCCTGGGAAACCAGAAGTTAAAAATAAAAGAAGAAAAAACGAGACACCTACCCCCATACTTTCTGCAGCTCACTGCTACCCCTTTATTTCCACATCCTTTTCCATATCCTGCCAGCACAGTTTCAATGAAACTACCACTTTTCTTGTGTATTAGAACTGGATTCACTCTTCCCCAAGTTCCCCTATTAAGTGGTTTAAAGATGAAGACTAAATAATATTGAATAAGGATTCCCCTAACTCTGTGACCAGAAGATCAGCAAAGGAAAATACTTTCCAGAATCCACCTTTTGACTTTCTGATTTATAATCCTGCAGAAACAGTATGATATGTACTAGATAATCCTTGTAGTATTATTCATATAAACTCTACTTCAGTTATATATACATACAAGCATATTTAGTTTCCCTGAGAACCAACTTATATTTTACATCTGGGTTCAAAGCAACCAACACCCAAATGACTTCTGAGAATTCAATCTATTGACAAATTTGGGGTTGCTTCTACCTGTATTCATTATAGGATTATCAAGAAGACTAATGAAGTAGTATATTTGGAAGAACTTTGAGTACTTACTTTAAAAAAGCATTACATAAGTGCAAAGTATTGTATAGAGGCAATGGAGAAAAATGTGTTGGCTGAGGAAATAATTGGCAACAAGAAGAAGGCAACATTTCTTGCAGCTGGAAAGAAAATGTGGTGAGGCAATACTGAACAAGGTGAATGGAAAAAGGATTTGGGTTTATTGGAGGAGCGTAGGAGGTGCCAGCAACTTGGAAAGAAGTGGAAAGCAGATTTGGCTATTCAGAGGGCATTCTTTGAGAGTACCTGATGAGATTTCCAGACTGTCAACTGGACATTCACTCTCAGTTTTCGAAGTGTCAATTTCTTGCCCTTGAATTTCAATAGATATACGTTATTAAGGAGTGTGCAGGTAGGTATTTATGTCTGTATGTGTGCATGTGTAAATATTTATAAAAGCAAAAGACCAATTGTTACAATCTCCAAAAGTGATATAGAGTTCACAGAGAAAACACTGCTAAGAGAAACAAAGAAACATTCTAAATAGCAGTAAAATCTTTGATTAGGTAATTTAAATTAAATTTTCTTACTAATTAAACTTGTATTCAATTGTTTTTTATTTCTTAGAGATATTCAAAAGGTTTTAATTTATTTAAAGCTGGTAACATAAATTGCTAATTGAAGTTTTATCTGTACCTCTGCTTCTTTATTTTTAATTAATAAGGATAAAGCAACTACCACAACACAACATTCAAGGTACCAAAGGAGTATATGCTACATAGTAAATATAAATGAGATGAATTTTCTTAAGGGACATAACTGCTTCCCCCACAATCTGGGCTTTTTGATAAAAAGGATATGATGAACAGATATATCCATTTGTTTATTTAATTTTACATATATTAAATAATAGTACAGAATATTTTAAAACTCTATTTTATATCATAACATCAAAAATCTCAATTCTAACATTTGAGGAAGGCAGGGAAGTGAAAATATTTCTCTTTGAGCCACCTGTGCTCTGATTTCTATAAAATCTGTAGCATGGCTATCATCCTAAAATGGCCTTTCAGTGGGAATTTCTTCTGTTTCTGTCCTATGTTAGAAGATCTTCTTGATTCCATGCCTTCCTCTACTTTAATTGTTCCCTCATACTGATGAAACAAAATGTTTGTAACCTCATGAAAAAGGATGTATTAAATATTAAAATTTTATTTATATGCATCAAAAGGTCTTTTTGCCATCACTTTTCTTTCATATTTTAGCATAATACAAAACTTCAATTTGCAATTTTTTCCCCAGAAACTGGAAAGCATAATTCAATGTTTTTCCAGATTTTGCTATTAAATCTTATAAGTTTGATGCTATTCTGATTCCCAAATCTTTGCTGGTTCCATTTTTTCTCCTCTTTGGAAAATGTTCTCATCTTTTCTGTATTCCTGAACTTCTAAATTGTAATTAAGTAGGGTATTTTAGTGTGACTTTGAAAATTCTACTATCTAGGTTATAAAGCGCTGTTTTCTGCCCATGTAGAAACCAATTCCCTATTGAAATGAATTGTTTCCATATGTTATTTTTTTGGTAATTTCTCGCCTTTGGTTTTCTGCGTTCTCCACACTTAATCTTAGCCAAAAGGTGGAGATGCGATTCTCTGTTCTCTATCTCTGAAATTCCTATTGATATTTCTAAATCCTGGGTAGTTCCTTAAATGTTCTTATTTTTAAACCTCTGTTTTTATCTACTTCTTATTTTTATTTTTTATACTTTTAGGTAATTTTTCTCAGCTTTTTTAATTACAAGTCTTTTAAAATATTTTGTTGTATATAGATATAATATATCTATTATATGTATGTGTATTTCTGTTACATATGTATACATCTATTTTATATCATGTGTTCTTAGATGTATGTATATATATCTATGTGTTTGTGTGTCTTTGTTGTTCTATGGATGTCTCTTTTTTATGGCATATGTTCTTATTTCATAGGTATAATACGAAGGTAATATTAATAGTAGCCTAAATCTAAACACTTGATATTCCAGTTATAATTTTAGAAACATTATTTGTCTTATATAATTTTATCTTTTTATTTTTATGAGATGTAAACATTTTTTGATTCATTTATTGTTTGTTCTAAAGAGCATTAAAAACATCTTTTTAGTTTTTTCCCTTTTTTTTCATTTTTTCTTTCCTCAAATCTTCAATGACACAGTATGAAATTAAACATTCAATTTGAAGTGTTATGTAAATCAAGGATTGTGCACTGATGAGCTTGCATACAGCAATAAGGTAGAGAAATAGCCTTTTCTTTGTAGAATGCAATCTTGTGGTAGGCAGAATTATAAGATGGCTTCCATGGTCTTTACCTTCTGGTTTTACTCCTATGCTTATATTACAGCATAAAAAAAGGAATTTTGGAGATGTCATTAAAGTTAAAACCCATTACCTTAAGACGTGGGGATTATTTAGGTGGACCTAACTAATCACGTGAGCCCTTTAACATCAGAATGTTTTCTCCAGCTGGTGGCAAAGAAAGAGGCCAGTAAGATTTAAAGCATGAGAGGGATTGGCTGAGATGGAATGGACCAGGTAGAAAGCACCTGAGAGTGGCCTCTAGATGCTGAGAGTAGTCTCCAACTGACTACTAGCAAGACAATGGAACCTCAGTCCTATTGTGAAGAATGCTGCTATGAACATGTGTATGCAAATAGCTGTTTGAGTCCCTGGTTTCACAGCTTTTGGTATATAGCCAGAAGTGGATTTAAAGGATTGTATAGAAATTCTGTGTTTAGTTTATTTGGGGTGGGGAGAGCTTACTGTTTTACACAGTGGCTGCCCTATTTTATTAAATTTATATTGTTTTAAATTGCCAAGTCTGTGGTACTTTTTTATGCAAGAACAGAAAACTAATGCATTAACTTCCATACCAAGTGTTAGTATCTACAGGGTTTTTGTTGTTGCTGGGTGGCAGGTGCTAGGCAATTTTTATTAGCTAGTAATTTATTCAATATTTGGAGAGAAAAAAAAGTTTAATAAAAAAAGAGAGAGTAGCTCTTTTATTTCTCCCACTTTTGATTTGGTTCCTCTCACCTACCTTTAGTCACACCTGGTACTTCTTACTCCATTTTTCCAAAGAGTAAAATTCCAGTCTTTTTTTTGGATTGGAAGAATAACTTCAAGGTTGTATGAAATGGGCAAAGATATCAAGAGGATTAATAACCAATTATGAAGATAATTTTAAAAAATGTAATGGATGTCAGGTGTACATAATTCGATTAATCATCTTTCTTCACTCATGTGACACTCATCTTTGGTCCATGCATGTGTCTTACCTACTACCTACTACCTACCTACGTACGTACCTACCTACCTCTCTTCTTTCTTTCTTTCTTTCTTTCTTTCTTTCTTTCTTTCTTTCTTTCTTTCTTCCTTTCTTTCTTTCTTCTCTCTTTCCAATCTATTTGCAATAAGCAGATAAACATAAAAAACAAATCTTTGACAATAACTTATGTCTAACATATGGTCCTCCCCAAACCCTAATCCTAGTATCTCTCACTGAAGGCAACTACTTCCTTGATTCCTATATTTATAATTATCTGTACATATTATAAATATGTACATTTATTATACATGTGTATATGTTAAAAGGAAAACATTTACATTTAAAATTTTAAAATAGGTATATGAAATTGTAAATATATGCATCTTTATGTTTCTTTCAGTCATTGTAAGTTTAATGTGTTTATACATGCACATGAGTATATATGTAAATGACTGTATGTGTATGTGTGTGTATGTGTTTTATATATATATATATATATATATATATATATATATATATATATAAGAGTTTGACAAACTTTTCCTGTAGAAGGCCAACAGAGCTTTGTGGAACTACTAACTCTCCTATTGTAGTTCAAAGGCAGCCATAGATAAAATGTAAATGTATAGTATGACCATGTTCTAATAAATCTATATTATGTATACTTAAATGAGTTTGCCAACCATTTACGTGTATAAAAACTATTATTAACTCAAAAAACAGCCACACAAAAACAGATAGGTTTGGTCTTCAGGTCATGGTTTGCTAACCCATGGTATACATATAATCATATACATAAGTAGATTATTTAAGTTTATTTTAATTTTATAAGAAATGTCAAGCTCTGTGTACTCTTCTGGTACTACTTTCTTCCATTTATATATTACTGAAATGTGTTCATATTTATCTACTGTTAGGTACTTCATTTTGCTTGCTGCTTATTTCATTTATGAAAGCATATCAGAGTCCATGCATCTACTCTTTTGCTGATGGGCAGTTGGGTTCCAATTACCTGGCATCTCAAATTTCTGAGCCTCTTTGGGTTCTGTAGTGAGAATCAGCTGCTGCTTGTTAACTTTCTTCACTGGAGTCTGATGTGTCAGTTTTTGTCATCTGCTGAGGATGTATACCTGCCACCTTCCAATGTTCCCTTCACGATCCTTATCTGCTATCTACTCTTCCATTCTCTTTCTACTTAGTCTCTTACGTAATTTTAGTGCCATTTTTGAGAAAAGAGAATACAGAGGTAAACACACATTATTTAACTGTAATTTACTTTGTGATTGGATCATGGATGATTTCAGGAGATGTAGTTTAGGAAAAATAAAAAATATCCAGTGGATTAACTTTTGACATAATAAAATGAGAAGTCTTCCCCTCTAAAAGCAACTATAAAAGTGGCCAAAAACTGTAAAAACAAATAAGCAAACAAATAATAACAAAAACCAGTTATTTCAGTGCTCTGAAAATCAAACATATACATAAACTGAGGGGAGTTTGTAACTGAAAAACTATTACATTTGGCAGAGGAGGACCTGGAGTCCATGGCATTCTGCTCTGAGGCTGCTCTCATGGCCCTCACCCCAGTTCCATTGCTATGGAGGTTCAACTAAAATTTAGCATAAATTTAGTTAGTACATGAAGTAGAACAAGTCTTGAAAACCAGCAGCTCCAAACCCACTGCAAGAGGGCACTCACCATATTATTAATATGATAGCAACCAAAAAGTGGAAACAACCCAAATGTTCATTAAGTGATAAATAAATAACCTAAATGTAGTATGTCCACAGTGTGCAATACTATTCAGTAATATAAAAGAGTAAAATATGGATAGAAGTTGCACCATGAATAAAACTCAAATATATAATCCTATGGAAAATAAAGGACATACAAAGACTAGTTGCTAATTTAGAGTGTTAAGTAGTAGTGCTTTTGAAATCTAGGTTTTTACAATCAGATAAGAAAGAAAGTATAGAAGTTGACAATATGTACTACTTCCTATGTGATTAAAATACAACAATTTACCACATAATCGTTACTACTGAAAATTAATAGTCATAATAATAATATAAAAAAGTCATTTTTTTAAATCCAAAGGACAAATGATTATGATAGAATAAAATATTACAATAGATAGCAACATAAAATTAAACTACTCTGTTTCCCTGTGTCATTAAAAATACATCAGAGAGGTGATAGAGACTCATTTCCCTTACTGATCAAAGGTAAGCTATACTTGCAAAGAAAATACAAAAATTAGGGATGAACAGTTTATGCAAATGAGAATGCATTTGATCTCCAGTGATAGTTGTAAAGTAAGAAAAAGATAAAAAGATGACATTGATACTGTCATACATGGGGGATACATGATGACAGAGAAAAACAGAAATAGAGAAAGAGAAATAGAGAGAGAGAGAGAGAGCGATGACTTAGAGGATATTTATAGCAATAAAAGCTTTCCACGTTTTAAGTGCATATATCTATTTTAATTTTTCAAAAGTAAGGAAGTTATTGATTTTAAGATGCATTTGGAAACTGAAACGTTCTTTATTGTCTATACTATTTATTAGATGAAATTATCACATTTAAGTGTGTCATAATCTTTAACATAAAGGATTCTAGAATATTTCAAAACATGTTACATTGAAGAATTCAAACCAGGAGAGATTACTTTTAAAATTATATCTGTGAATGTGAAAATAAGAATATATCTGAGGACAGGAAGTATCAGTTACCTTATAAATTATATCTAAATACTGACCTATTCACCATTGTTCTGTAAGTTCTAATAAATTAGTTATCTACCCTTTCAATTCATATGGAAAGTAACTTCCAATTCCGTTTCATGATTAATTTAAAGCACCTGTGTCTCCCTGTGATGAAACACACATTGGTTCACTTATCTGTGTTGCATGCATTAGACCTTAATCATGCTCATGGAGGCTGTTTGTGAAAATAACCGACTTCATTCTTCAATTTGGCAGGAGTGGCTTGTGTAATAAAGACACATGGCCATCCAATGAGCTTCCTCTGAGAAGTAAGCTCTATGCCAAAAAAACTGTATCCAGCTTGGCTACAGAGATGTAGTGGGTAAACAATACAAACTGGCTTTATTCATTTTGTTCTCCAGAAATATTGCAGGCCTGGGAAGAAAGTCCTCTCTTTTTTCTAACTCCCTTATATCCATCTCAAGTAGTATAAACCCAGTTTGTGAATAAAGGACCCTCGTTTCTACAAGGCTGTGAATGGTATTAAGCTCTGTTTGAAATTGCCATGATTAGTTAAAAAATATTCCAGACATTTGCCTGAACATGTGCAGGAGTTTCATTATTCTCTGTAGACAAGCCGTAAGTTCCCCTCTGAGGCACAATATTAGTTTTCTCTCAGTCCCTGACATAATCTGACTAGCGTCAGAGTGGAAACTTTCTCTACTTCTTCTAGGAGTACTTTCTAAATCTCTCTGCCTCGTTGACTCTTTCCCAATTTAAATATAAACCAAAATCATTCTATTTTTTTATACTCGGTGCTTAGATTATTTTTCTTCCTGCTAT
This sequence comes from Craseonycteris thonglongyai, assembly GCA_004027555.1. Classification (NCBI taxonomy): domain Eukaryota; kingdom Metazoa; phylum Chordata; class Mammalia; order Chiroptera; family Craseonycteridae; genus Craseonycteris; species Craseonycteris thonglongyai. The sequence continues at coordinate 1,192 of PVKE010013293.1, read as the reverse complement.
TTGTTTTACACTATATAGCCATATTGCTTAATCTGCAAAAATTTTAACCCTGTTTTGTGATAAATGAATTTTAAGAAGCAAACAATAAACAAAAAAAAATCAAAAACATACCACTGATCCTTCCAGCTCTCACATGTATTATAGTTTAAATCAATATGTGACCAGTAGAAATGTGAAATTCAATGAATCTCACATTTAAGACATGAGTTGAGATTCTCCCAGTATAAAGTAACTGAAGTGAGGTATGTACTTATGAAAAACCTGAATTTTTAAATATATCTTAAGATATTGAGATGTTTTTTACCCTTTATTTATATCAAAGTTTTGTAATAAAGTACATACACTTGTATGCCTGCAGGATAAATTGTTCTAGTCACTTCAAGGAAGATGCACTCTTGGAATATAAATTCTCTAAACAAACACATAGAATTACTGGGCAATGCTTGAATTCTTGTGCTAAAAGAACTTTAAGATCTATTATCATTTATAGTTTTCTTTCTGATGAAAATATTTTATCATTAAATACATAAAGTTGTTCATTTTAAATATGTGAGGAGAATGTATATTTAGCTTTAAAAATGCATATTTAAATAGATATTAGAGGTGGAACCATAGTGCAAAATGGTTTCCTTTCCAATTCTATTCTTTGCAGTAGTATTCAAAGTCTATAGAACTAGTTTTTCTCTGGAAGGTAGTTTCTATTACAGAGAAGTAATATGATGCTTTGATTCATTTTTCAAAAGATGTCTGTATTTCTTTACAGATGCTCATGCACTTTGCTTATTACTGCTTCACAAATATGTATTGTATACTATGACAAGCATAGGTGTAAATATTTACTAATTTCAAGTGGTATAACCTCATAAAAGAATGAAAAATAAATTGTGGCATAAAGAATGAGAAGAGGATGATGGCAGAAAAAAAGAGAAATAGAAAATTGCTGAGGGTGCATGCTCCTGGCATTGCCCCGGAGATCAAAGATGGTGGCATGAAAGGAGAACACCAATAACTGCCTGGGAAGGGCCTTGTGAACAGAGGGGAATCCACAGGGGAAACCCTGAGAAGAAACTTCAACTAAAAGAACCACACAACGCAGAACAACACACAGAGGTTAGAGAAACAAGGGGAGAGCGGGAGAGGGAAAGGGAAGCAGCGGTTCGGGGACAGAGACTCGGAGCGCGGCCCGGGGCTG